>JAYGGG010000541.1:0-244210 GCA_036346245.1 Bonia amplexicaulis
CTACGAAAAGTGTCGAGAACTACCCGATCTGCGAACAGCCGCACTAGAAAATTCATAACTTTAGCTACACGGATCCAATAACGCGTTCTAGTACTCCCGGAAAGATAATCATGTCCTCTACAATTTTTAGAAGGGGTCTAGACCTGAATCGACGGATCTACCCCAAAACTGCCGACTAACAATTTACGTCGTGACCCACAAAACAAGCGAATCTAACTCGATTAAAAACTCATCTAGGAGACTAACGGGATTACCCTTGGCGACACGACGAAGAACACGTCGGCGAACACGACGGCGAACACGGCGAACACGCCCGCGATCTCCTCCTCTCCTTCCTCCGGATCCACGCGGTGCGGCGGCGGACGGCACGGCGGCGGCCGGGAGGAGACGACGTCAAAGCGGCGACGGCGCACCACGGCGCAGGAAGGCGGCGGCGCACAGCAGCGCAACACGGCACCGGCGGCGGCGGCGGCGGCCTATGCACGGCAGGCGGGGGTGGCGGCGTGGCGCGGCGGGCTGCAGCGGCGGTGGCGGGCGTGGCAGCCCGGCGCGGCAAGCGGCAGCGGCGAGCTCTGGCGGGGCAAGGAATTGGGGCGGCGGCTGCATGGGGAGGGTGGGGCTAGGTTAAGAGGTGGCCTCCGCCCTCCGGGCCAAGAACTCCCTCTTGGGCCAAGGCCTAGGCCCAGGTTTGCTTACTTTTTCGCAAAACCTCTCAAAACACTATTAAATTTAATATTTCTCCCCACGTCCCTTGCTTTAATCAAATATTTAAATAATTTACTAATCCGGAGTATTACAACTCCGTCGAGGAATCGCCACCGGACCCCTCCCTCGCCCCTATAAAAGCCGCCCGAGCATCGCCCCCTCCACATTTCTCGGCTCCATTCCTTCCCGATGAACCGCAAGCGCCCTCGCCGTGCGACTTCATCTCATGCCGCCTCGACCACTCTCGTACCTCGCCATCACCTCCCTCGACTTCCTGCGCTATGCCGCGAACCTCAGCGTAACCTCCGTCGACCTTCTTCGCCACCGGACGCGCCGCGCCGGAAACCCGATCGACTCGCCGCCTCGCTCGTCGCCGATTGTTCTCCGACCGTTCTCGGTAACTTCCGCTTGCTCCAGCGAATTCCCCATCTTCCGCTCATTCGTTTTCTCACGGTTGCCACTCGCCGCCGGCCACCGAACTCGCCGTCGACCACCGGGCGGTGAGTTTCTCGGCCCGATCACCGACCGGTCGTAACCTCCACCGTGGTCGAAGACCTCCGTAGCCGTAAAGATCTTCCGTAGTCGAAACCTCCTGTAGTCGTAAGATCTCCCGTACCCATGATCGTAACTATCACGTGTCGTAGATCCACGGTGGTCGTAAGTTTTCAATGTGATCGGTGAACATAAATGCCCGTAGGCGTGATCGTAAATTCACCATCACGATCGAAAACCCTATCGTGAACGTAGCTCTCCCCGTGGTCGTAGTCTTCTGCCGTGGTCGAATCCACGACCGCGCCCAACGTGGTCGAAACCACGAGCGTTTTCCGTGGTCGTAAAAGTCTACGTGGTCGTACAGCCTAACGTGGTCGTATCGCCCGAGGTCGAACTCGTAGTTTTTCTTTTTCATTTGATTTAATTCCTCCCAAGGCCATAACTTTCTCATTCTAACTCCGATTTAGCCCATTCAAATTTCTAAATTCATAAAAAAATTTCCAAACTATCCATTCCTGCCATACTTTCAAATTTTTGAAATTTATTTGATATTTTAAAATTTAAATTTCAAATTCAAATATCCCTTCTTCCTCATTTTAACTCCAAATCAGTTGAAACTTCTTCCTAAATTCATCTAAATTTATAAACCTCCTTCCAGTAATATTAATATAAATTGTGGCCTTTTATTTGTATTTATTTGTACTTTGTGTTCTCGTTTTGCGTGTAGAATCCGATCTGGTCGAAGAATTCGTAGAACCGCAACAAGAGAATCAGGAATTCACCCACGAAGGCAAGTCTCCTTTGAACATTTTGAACCTATGTTTGTGAAATGTTTTTGATTATTTTAAATTTATTGCATGTGTTATGTTTCATAAAATGACAATTTTTGTTGTAAGGATAATAGTTAAACCGATAATTGTTATACCCTCAATTGACTTTGACAATCATGTACCTTTGACACCCTAGGAATTCCCTTGTCTCATTATTGAGATTATTATGAGTCTTTGATAATTGTTGTATCGGTAGTAAGATGCTTAGACAAGCTATATAATTTTAGTAATTTTGGATTGGGAATTATATTTCAATGAACTAGACTTTTGATCAGAACTTAGTGGCAGATGGTGTTGCCACTGTTTTGTGAAACAAAATAAAATGAGCAAATTGTTTTTAGACCAGGGTGGATGGTTGGTTTGGATTGGTGCGGTTAGCACGAGATCTCGAAAAGTGTATGTTCCGCCCTAGTCAATTAAGGACCGACACTTGTGTTTGTCGATCGAGCACTACCGTACAACCACATATCTATATGGGTGCGACCTAGGCGATTAACTTATGATAGACTAGTTTAGGTACCACCGATGGAAAGTAGATGCCGAGGTTCTTGGTTATTCACGATGAGGACGAGTTCTTGTACTCATATGGCGCAGAGGGGCTTCGGGCGTGGTGGATTTGACCCTCCGGTGGTGAAACCTCGGTGGTGGTGTCTAGCTAGACTAGAGTAAGGTAAAGGCTTTGTGATGAATTATCTGGGTCTCATGCCAAAGGAAGCGTGTTGACTAATAAGATAACTTATCTCTTGTGGGTAAAGTGTACAACCTCCGCAGAGTGTTAAAACTATTCGAATAGCCGTGCCCACGGTCAAGGGCGGGCAAGGAATGCTTTCACATGGTAGATCTTTATTTTGGTTTAAAACAAAGTTTGGGAATCGAGAGTGGATGAAACTCTCGGGAATTTGCCACAGTGGTTGGAACCGTGTGGGTGGTTGGAACCGTAGTACCAAACTTGGTGGTGGAATCGTTATGATTAAAAATGCTTAATGATTTTAGTTTGAGTAAATACTTTAGTTAAGCCTTGCATCTAATGCATTTTTTCAAGACTTATGAGTACTTTATGTACTCACATGCTACACCTAAATATATATCGAGGAGTATGAAGGTCAAGAAGGAGACTACGACTACTCTGTGGTGGATTTGATGGAGGATTTCGAGCGTTTAGGTTGCGCTCCCGGTCAATTGCACGTGGCGCATTGATGGGATTTTATCAATGTTTAATTTGCTTCATTGTGTTTGTGTTTAATTGTGAGGTCTAGAAACCTCGTTTGTGTTGTAAGACCTTTGGTGATACTCTCTTTAATATTGTAATATTAGGTCCTTGGCAATGTAATCATCAACTTTGTTTAGCGTGTGCACTAGCTTTGATCCGGGACTAGTCTTTGTAATACAGAGGGTCAGTTGGTGTCCGGGGTCCCGGCGGAGATGGTGTCGAGCCAATTTGACCGTGGGGCGTGACCTAGTTTAGAATGGCAAAAGCCTTATGGACCTATATTTATTAAAATATATATTCTAGAAAAATTTTCTATACTTCTTTATCTGTTCTATTTATAATCACTTACTCAAAATTCTTTACTAAACTTCTCTATCTTTTCAAATTTGTAGATGGTAGGCTCTATCTCGCAGATTTATGGGACTACATCTCCCATCTTGAGGCCGAGGTGCATTTGTTGAGCTTCTTCGCCAACTTATGCAGTACCTGAAGTTCCGTCTACCGCCTATCTTCAGAGGCGAAAAGTCGGATATTGGATCAAGATTCTTGGACAATGGAAGTATTCTGTATGCACGGGAAGGGGAATTCGAATCCCATAGAAACCCCATTGATTATCCTCGGATGATCGTTCGGACGCCACCTAGGATGCGGCTCGTGCAGCCATAACTAGTGCTCGTGCCGATTCACGGGGAGATTGCGGCGATCGCCCTCTGTTTCTTTTCATCCACTCGGCGGGGCGAGTCGTCGCAGCCTTTTGAGATCGCCGTGGACGATCCCCGCCTTTCACATCAGGTTCAGCTCACTCAGGCGATGGCAGCCACCTACGCCAGCGCTTTGAAGGAGATTGGACAGCTCCGGATGCTACTCACTTCCAGCTATCAGCACTCCGACACCCTCCGTGCTCAGCTCATCCATAACCGAGCGGCGAGTTTGAGTTGGGCGACTCGAGGCAGGCGGTCTCGGTGACTACACAACATCTTCACGGTACCGGCCGTCGTCCCCAACAACTGGGCTCCGACTCGGCGCCACGGGACCCGTGCCTTACTCACAAAGACGCAGAGTGTGCGGCACCCTAGTCGCCACGACATCAACAACGGAGACTCCGGCAGAGACGCGGTCTCTCGTTCCGTTCTGCTCTCGGTCTATTGCCTCGGCGAGTGACCATCTTCATACCGTGCCTCTTCCAACCGCCCGAGTGTGTTTGTAAGCTGCGCCACGTGGGTATCCTAGAGGAGGATCCAGAGGAGGATCCGGAGGAGCTTGTCTTCGAGGAGGACAAGTAGTTGCAGAGACAGTAGCACCCAATTTAAATGTTTAATTCCTTAGAACGATTTGTATTTTATTCTAGTGTGTGGAATGGGTGTACCAAGCACTTGTGCACACGTGAGTACTGACCATTTCCTTTAAATTTAATTTGAATTCAAGACAAGTTTTCTTTCAAATTGTTGTCCGTGTTTTCCCTTGTGTGTTTGTTTGGGATGTGGTTTAGTCTCCCCTAATCTCTTACCTATGCTACTTCCCTCTTTCCTTTTAACCCCAGTTACCACGAAGATGGTGAACACAAGGAATAGTGCCGGCAACAGCCAGAATGTCAATGCTCAGCCAGTTCAAGCTCCTAACATGGAACAGATGATGTCCATGCGATTCTGATTACTCAAGCCTTAGCCCAAAACCAAGTCCGGCAAATTCATGAGCACCCAATCAAGCACCACAATCCAAGGCGAGGGAGTTTATGAGAACTCGTCCCCAACTTTCGGTGGGTCGATGGGCCGATGGAAGCCGACAGCTGGATCAAGGACGTCGAAGGAAGCTGAATTTGGCACAATGCAATGGAAATAAAAAGTATTGTATGCGCTCACCGGTGAAAGGAATTGCGACTAGCGGTGGGAGAATTATTGTCTTTGCTCACCGAATGCACAAGCTATTACTTGGGTGAGTTTGAAGAAGCATTCGTCTTGCACACATTCCTACCGGAATCATGGAAATGAAAAGGATGGAATTCTATAAGTTGCAACAAGGAAACCTCAGCGTGACTGAGTATCTGAACAAATTTACCAGTGGCCAGATATGCTTCAGAGGATGTTGCAACTGATGCAGCAAAAATTTGGAGATTCACGCAAGGACTGGATCCCAATCTCAAGGTGCAGCTAGTGTCTAATGATTATCCAACTTTCCGACACATGGTGAACAAAGCTATCATCCAAGAAGATGCTCAACTTGATTACATGAAGTCCGAAGAGGAAATTTCGAGCCTGACGGTGCCGTAACACTCGCCATCGTCCAAATCAGTCACACTTTTTCAAGCCTTCTATGCCGAGTGTGCCGAGGACACCAATCAGCGGACCTCGCCCAATACCTCAGGCTCCACGACCAATCAATGGAGGTCAACCCCAACAAAATAAGGCTGCATAAGAGGAATTGATCTTCAAGCGCAGAACATGGGGCATTCGCAGAATCGTCGTCATGACGCCCAAAGCGGTAACCCCGTCCGCTTCAACACAGGGACTACTCCGGACGAGCCCCACCAGGACAAGTCCGTGGAACACCATAGCGGCAAGGACTCCACAAGTGATAAGCAGGGGACATGTTAACCATGTTACGCATGAGCGACCAGAAGCACCGAGGTAGTTCGGTAAGTTCATATCAACTCGATGCACCTCGGTGTTATTTGATTTTGGAGCTTCGCATTCGTTTATTTCCAAAGGATTTGCTGAAAGAAACAATTTGGATGCTCAATTGTTAAAGAATAATATGCTAGTCCAATCAGGGAAGGAAATGAGGACTAATACGATGCGCTTTAGAGCAACCGTAGATATAAATGGAGTTACGTTCTAGCGGATCTTATTATAATAGACTCCAATAGTCTAGATGTGATACTTGGAATGGATTGGTTAACCAAGTATAAAGGCGGATAGATTGTGCCAACCGTGCTATTACTCTTACCAACTCTGAAGGAATCCAAATAGAGTGCAAGCCGAGTTTATCCTCAAGGAATGGATGTGAGTCAACGACTTGAAGGGAATAACTATGGAAAAAGTACACATAGTAAAAGAATATCGGATGTATTTCACGAAGATTCTGAGAATGCCACCGATAGAGAAGTTGAATTTGTTATTAACGGTACCCGTAGCAGCCCAATTTCCAAGAGACCCTACCGGATGTGCGCCAATGATCTAGCGAAGTCAAGCGGATCCAAGAACTACAAGAGAAAGGATTTGTCGGACCAAGTTCTTCACCATGGGGAGCACCGGTACTTCTAGTGAAGAAAAGGATGGCGGTCACGTATGTGTGTGGATTACGAGCATTGAATGATGCAACAATCAAGAACAAGTACCCCTACCGGGATAGATGACTTATTTGATCGTTAAAAGGATCATGTGTCTTTTCCAAGATTGATCTTGATCGGTTATCATCAAATGAAGATTAGACCAGGAGGATATACCAAAACGACATTTGCTACTCGTTATGGGTTATACGAGTTTACGAATGTCCTTTGGCACGACCAATGCTCCCGCGTATTTTATGAATCGATGAATAAGGTGTTTATGGAATATTTGGATAAGTTTGTCGTCGTGTTCATTGATGACATTCGATTTATTCTCGAAATGAAGAAGAACATGCCCAACATCGAGGATAGTATTGGAAAAACTCGAGAGAACACCGGTTGTATGCCAAGTTCAAAGCAAGTGTGAGTTACGGTTAAAGAAAGTAGATTTCTTGGGTCATGTTATTTCAGCGGGAGGAGTGTCTGTAGATCCAGAAGGTGACGGATGTACTAGCGGACACAAGTCGATGGCGAGAGATCGAAGTTTTACGGGATTGGCTGGTTATTACCGCCGCTTCATAGAAGGATTCTCCAAGCTAGCAAGACCTCTCACCCAATTACTAAAGAAAGAAAGAAGTTTGAATGGAGTAAATCATGTGAAGACGGTTTCCAAGAGTGAAGAAGAGGTTAACTTCGCACGGTATTGACCCTTCCGGATATCGGGAAGGATTTTGAAGTATTCTCGATGGATCGGACAAGGTCCGGGCTGTGTTCTAATGCAAGAAGGAAGGGTGGTAGCTTATGCTTCGAGGCAATTACGCCCGCATGAGCGAACTACCCAACCCATGATTTAGAGCTAGGCTGGCATTGTGCATGCTCTAAAAATACGGAGGCATTATTTAATCGAGAACTGTTGTGAAATTTATCTGAGATCACAAGAGTTTGATGTATATTTTCACTCATGGGACCTCAATACGAGCAGAGAAGATGGTTGGAGTTAATAAAGGATTATGATGTGGGAATTCATTACCATCCGGGAAAGGCTAATGTAGTAGGCGATGCCTTGAGCGAGAAAAAGCTATTGGAATAATCGATGATCAAAGGCAGTCAACACACTTCATGAAGAATTTCACGACTCAATCTAGAAGTAGTGGAGGAAGGATTCCTAGCTACTTTGGAGATTCAACCAATTTTAGAGCACCGGATCAAGGAAGCCCAAAGAAGATAGTTATGTCAAAGAAATCAAAGAGAATATGAAAAGGGTAAAGCACCAAATTTTTCGAAGATGAAGAAGGTATCCTTTTGTTTGGAAAAGAATTCTTGTGCACCGAAAAGAAAGAAATTAAAGAGCTAATCTGAAGGAAGCTCATGAGTGCAGATACTCAATTCACTCAGGAAGCACAAAATGTATCAAGATCTCAAAGAAAGATCTTGGTGGTCAAGTATGAAAAGGAAATTGTTGAATATGTAGCCTTGTGTGATGTGTGCCCGTGAGTCAAAGTGAACATCGAGACCTCTTGGACTTCGCAACCTTCTAGATACACGAATGGAAGTGGGAAGAAATTGGCATGGACTTCATAACAGGATTGCCAAGAACCAAGTCGGGTTATGACTCAATTTGGGTTATTGTGGACCGACTAACAAAAGTTACAGTTTATACCAGTGAAGACCACATACTCTGGAGATAAACTCGCAGAGTTATACATGTTAAGAATAGTTTGTTTACATGGAGTCCCAAAGAAAATCATGTCAGATCGAGGATCACAATTCACATCAAGATTTTGGCGAGGCGCATGAGATTTTGGGTACAAACTTAAACTTGATCTGACATATCATCCATGATGATGGTCAAGCAGAAAGAGTAAATCAAATATTGGAAGACATCTTTGAGAGCTTGTGCTTTGGCAAATAAAGCTAGCTGGGATCAAAGTTTGCCATATGCGAATTCTCCTATAATAATGACTATCAATCTAGCTTGCAAATGTCTCGTTTGAACTCATCTGACGAAAATGCGAGAACACCATTGTATTGGAAAGAAAGCAGGAGAAGGACAAGTATTTGGACCTGATGTGTTCAAGCAAGCGTAAGAGCAAGTTAAATGCGGTTCAAGGCAGTTAAAGGCGGCACAAACAAACAAGAAAAGCTACATGAGACAATCGTCGAAGAGCTTTAGAATTTATACCTAGAGATCATGTGTATTTGAAAGTTTCACCTCTCAAGGGTTTGCGTCGTTTCAGTGTTACTGGGAAACTTGCTCCGATATTTATTGGACCATTCCCTGTTCTAGCCAAAAGGGGAGAAATTGCTTACCAGTTAAAGCTCCCACCTCAGTGGTCGAATGTACATGACGTCTTTCATGTGTCTCAGTTAAGAAAGTGTCTCGAGTGCGGAAGAACAAATGCATTTAGAAGAAGTGACTTTAAAGGAGGACCTAACATATCCAGAGTATCCAGTCAAAATTTTGGATGAAGCGAGCGTCGAACGAAGCAAGAGCATCAAATTATAAAGTACAATGGAGTAATCATTACGAGTGCGAAGCAACTTTGGGGCGTGAAGAAGATTTGAGATCGAGTTTCCGATCTTTTCGGTCCATCAGAATCTCGGGTCGAGATTCATCCTAAGGGGGGTAGGTTTGTAACATCCCAAATTTTTGCAAATTTTGAGAATTTATAATTCAAATTAATTATTTTAAAATATTTGGATATTATTTGAATTTTCTGAGTTTTCAGTTTTAAAATCAATTTCTAGAATTAAAAGAAAATTTAATATGAAAATATACTACCAAAATAACTTGGAAATATTTTTATCTAAACTCAAAATATCCCCATAAACTTATATAAATTTTTCTAGAATTTTAGAATTTTATTTTGTATTTTCTGAGCTTATTTGAATTTTACGGGATTTTCGTAAATTAAAACTAATTTGGAAAATGTTTTCTCCTCCTCTCTCCAGGGCCACGTGGCCGACCCAGTGCGCCACGCTGCCACCGGCCCGATCCGCGCCGCCGCCTCTTCTCTCCTACCGCTGGATCGCCATCAAGCGCCCGTAGCGTCAATCTCTCTCTCTCTCTCTCTCTCTCTGCCCCGACCCCACCGTCATCCGTCTTCCCAGCGGTCATCCTCTTCCCCGCATAATCGCCAGCAACCGCCTCCACCCTCTAGGCCACCTCCTCTCCTTCTCCCCACTTCCCCAAACCGCCGCAAAAGCCGCCGCCCACCTTCTCTACTCCCGTGAGGAATCGCCTGGGACCCTCCCTCGCCCCTATAAAAGCCGCCCCGAGCATCGCCGCCCCCTCCACATTTCTCGGCTTTCCATTCCTTCCCGATGAACCGGGTGCCCTCGCACGATGCGACTTCATCTCATGCCGCCATCAACTCCGTGAACAATTCGCCGCCTCGACCATCTCGTACCTCGCGTCACCTCCTCGACTTCCTGCGCTTGCATGAACCTCGGCATAACCTCCATCGACCTTCTTCGCCGGAGGAGCCGTCGCACCGAAACCCGATATTTTAAAATTTATTTGAAATTTATTTGATATTTTAAAATTTAAATTTCAAATTCAAATATCCCTTCTTCCTCATTTTAACTCCAAATCAGTTGAAACTTCTTCCTAAATTCATCTAAATTTATAAACCTTCTTCCAGTAATATTAATATAAATTGTGGCCTTTTATTTGTATTTATTTGTACTTTGTGTTCTCGTTTTGCGCGTAGAATCCGATTTGGTCGAAGAATTCGCAGAACCGCAATAAGAGAATCAGGAATTCACCCACGAAGGTAAGTCTCCTTTGAACATTTTGAACCTATGTTTGTGAAATGTTTTTGATTATTTTAAATTTATTGCATGTGTTATGTTTCATAAAATGACAATTTTTGTTGTAAGGATAATAGTTAAACCGATAATTGTTATACCCTCAATTGACTTTGACAATCATGTACCTTTGACACCCTAGGAATTCCCTTGTCTCATTATTGAGATTATTATGAGTCTTTGATAATTGTTGTATCGGTAGTAAGATGCTTAGACAAGCTATATAATTTTAGTAATTTTGGATTGGGAATTATATTTCAATGAACTAGACTTTTGATCAGAACTTAGTGGCAGATGGTGTTGCCTTTGCTTTGTGAAACAAAATAAAATGAGCAAATTGTTTTTAGACCGTGGTGGATGGTTGGTTTGGATTGAGTGCGGTTAGTACGAGATCTCGAAAAGTGTATGTTCCGCCCTAGTCAATTAAGGACCGACACTTGTGTTTGTCGATCGAGCACTACCGTACAACCACATGTCTATATGGGTACAACCTAGCTGATTAACTTATGATAGACTAGTTTAGGTACCACCAGTGGAAAGTGGATGCCAGGGTTACTGGTTATTCACAGTGAGGGACAGGATTCTTGTACTCATATGGCGCAAAGGGGCTTGGTGTGGTGGATTTAACCCTCCAGCGGTGAAACCTCAGCGGGTGGTGTCTAGCTAGACTAGAGTAAGGTAAAGGCTTTGTGATGAATTATCTGGGTCTCATGCCAAAGGAAGCGTGTTGACTAATAAGATAACTTATCTCTTGTGGGTAAAGTGTACAACCTACAGTAGAGTGTTAAAACTATTCGAATAGCCGTGCCCACGGTCAAGGCGAGCAAGGAATGCTTTCACATGGTAGATCTTTATTTTGGTTTAAAACAAAGTTTTGGGAATCAGAGAGTGGATGAAACTCTCGGGAATTTCTACAGTGGTTGGAACCGGTGTGGGTGGTTGGAACCCGTAGTACCAAACTTGGTGGTGGAATCGTTATGATTAAAAATGCTTAATGATTTTAGTTTGAGTAAATACTTTAGTTAAACTATTGTCTTCAAAAATAGTTATTGGTATTGGAAATAAAATGTTGCTTTGTGCAAAGAGCCATATAACCTCCATTGTTAAGCCTTGCATCTAATGCATTTTTCAAGACTTGAGTACTTTATGTACTCACATGCTACACCTAAATATATATATCGGAGGAGTATGAAGCTCAAGAAGGAGACTACGACTACTCATGCGGTGGATTTGATGGAGGATTTCAGGCGTTTAGGTCGCGCTCCCGATCAATTGCACGTGGCGCATTGATGGGATTTATCAATGTTTAATTTGCTTCATTGTGTTTGTGTTTAATTGTGAGGTCTAGAAACCTCGTTTGTGTTGTAAGACCTTTGGTCAGTACTCTCTTTAATATTGTAATATTAGGTCCTTGGCAATGTAATCATCAACATTTAGCGTGTGCACTAGCTTTGATCCGGGACTAGTCTTTGTAATACGGAGGTCGGATTTGGTAATCCGGGGTCCCGACAATGGGTCAGTTTCAATGCGTTGACGGGATGGATGCGACTGTCGATAGGACTATCAATGTGCCAATGTTCAAGAAGGCGCTAGGCGGGCGGTGGGGCCTAGCGCCTAGAGGGACTAAGCGGGGCCTAGGCGGTCAGATCAAAATAAATATAGTAGGTGAAAATAAATAATCGTGTATATATATTTCTTGTTTAGATGAAGAAAGTTGTTACCTTGAGCAACAATGATCAGTGTTACCAAGATTCAAGTGTCCGATTTAGCAAATTTTAGAAATTAAGATTCTAGGATTTGTCTAATATATATATTTACTTATTTAGGAGGTTTAGATTGAAAGAAATCTATTGAGAAAAAAGTCTATTTGTAATTTTAAAAAATCGGAGGACTAAATAAAAAAATACACCGACCTCGCCGCCTATACCTAACCGACCAACCGGCCGCTAACCCTAACCCCAACCCCAACCCCAACCGGACGCCTCACTCGCGCTCCCACTGCGCCCTCTGTAGCTCCTCCTCGGCTCAGTGTCGCCCCATCCCGCCGCTCCTCCGCATGTTGCCCATCCCATTGCTCCTCCCAGCTGCCCCTTCGCGTCACCCCTCCGCGTGCGGCGGAATCCGACGAGTCGACGGCGGCGGCGATGGCCTCGTGCGAAACCCTTTTCCCCATCCCATTGCTCCCTCCGTGCGCCCCATCGTCGCGCCTAGGCGCTGGCCCGCTTTGGACCGCCTTGGTCCGCCTTGGGCCGCCTCGCCGCCCACCACCCGACTAGGGGCCAAGGCAGGCGGCACCCTCCGCCAGCGCCTCTGGCGGCGCCTGGCGGCCGCCAGCCGCCTTCTTGAACTTACAATGTGCGTATAGATATAATAACGATAAGTATGAAGTAATTATGGGAAGATTGACAAACCTTAGAATTGGTAATCCTCGAGTAATCGAGGTAGGTTCACATGGTAGCACGTAGAATCCACACGTGTTGCTCGCTTTCTTGGTGGCTTGCAAAAATAGAATGTGAGAGACCATGTGGAGGTACCCCATGTTTATGATGAGTAATTGATGGTGGTTTAGTGAGTTTGAGTTTGTTTTGGGTTTTCTAGGGTGAGTACCTTTACTTATGCTATTATTGTTATCTTTGTTTAGATGCGGTGCTATGTGATGGTTTGCTTATGCGTATATTGCAGGACTTGAACTAGGTCATGGTGAGGCGAGGGGACCGGGACTAGGCACGGGAGGTCTTGAGGTCGAGGCAGTCGGTGATGCAGAAGATGATCGAGCTGCCGAGGTGGTTGCGAGTCGAGGCGAGGAACCGGGCGGAGCTACTGGGTGGTGGGCGCGACGGGCAACAACGAGCGAACCGGGACTAGGCTCGGGGAAGAGTCGGAGGTCGAGGCGGTTGGAGGTCGGTTGCGGTCGTGTGCGGCGGAGCAGACCGAGACTAGACTCAGGTGGAGTCGGAGGTCTTGGTCGGTGTCGCGCGGACACTGACAGGCGGCGAGTGGACGGGACTAGGCTCGGGGAGGGCCGAGGTCGGGCAGTCGGGATCTTTGGGTGCGGTCGTGTACAATGGGTGGACCGGGACTAGACTCTGTGGGGAGGTCGAGGTCCGAGACGGTTGAGTACGGTTTGGGAAGCTTAGGGAAGGCGCTTGAGGAGCAAATTGGAGATTTGACTCAAGCCATGAGTTGGAGGCTGGTTTTCCCTCCAAAAGTGTGTGTTGACTTTCTTGCCTCATGTGGATGAGAGGTGATGGAGTGGAGGTAGTATGCCACTTCTTGATTTCCTATTAGAGGGAGAGCCCTTGCCTTCATATGTGTGTGGAGGAGGCCAGGATAGGAATTAAGAAACGTGTGAGCATTCTCGAGTTCAAGCATGTGAGCAAGGGGTGTGTTCTCTATGTATGCTTGAGCTCTGCGTGTGTTACCTCAAGCATGTAGTGAGAAGGTTGTAGTGTGTGTCCCCGATATCCAAGCTGCGTATGGGGACTCTGTGTAATCATTTGTCTCACTACAAATGAATCCATTGAAGATTTTCATCTTGCTTGACATTCTCTTGACTTTCGGTCATACGCTTTCGAGTTGTGTTAGCAGTGGTTGGATTGTCACATTTTCAGTTAAGAAGAGTTAGCAGCCAGTAAAACTTCAAATACTTTTGGCCAAACCAAGCCTGATTGAAAAGTGTCTTTGTTGTTCAGTTGGACAGCTTTGAAATGCTTTTATCCAAAGGTCCTTTGTCTGTTTCGCTTTCGGCTCTTTTTCTGAAGGAAAGTCTGACTTCCTAGCTGCTTTGTTCTTTCTTTGTTTCGAGCAAGCAAAAGTATTCACTATTTATGATCATTTTCAATTGCTATCTGAGATGGTTGTCTTTCAATCCTTTTGGTTAATCTCGTTTTAGGTTACGAGAACTTTGTGTCTTTCAATATCTTATCTCGGTTTATCTTAACTAGTAAAGGAGAATTCTAAGCGATTCGATTGTGTGCAATACGCCTTGAAATAGCATCACTTCTCATTGCTCTATTTTCCTTTCTCTTTAGTGCGGTTCAATTTGGCGTGATTCAGCCTAACTGCCCTTTTCTTTTATTCTTTTCGATCTTTGACCATTTTGCATGTAGATCAAGCGGCATTATTTTCAATTGGAACTTTCTTGATTACTCTCGATTTATGCTGAATTTATTAGTTTCGCATGCGTTCCAGTTTTCGTGAAATTAATTTTTGTGAGTTGCTTCATACGCATCTTTTAAGTAATCGATGTCTGCAATTCTCGGGCGATTTTAAGAAACGACATTCACCCCTCTGTCGCCATTTCGATCCTACAATTGGTATCGAGCGGTTAGCTCTAATCCATAGATCTTAACGGTCTCAAGAGCCATGGCGACGGACAAGTACTCGACCAAGCCGCCCGTTTTCGATGGCATCGATTACCCTTCGGAAGAGCGAATGGAGACATACATCCAGGCCCAGGGGTATGTCATCTGGCGCAAGGTCAAGGTCCGGTTTGTTGTTCCTGCCGATGAGAACATCAATGCAGGGAACATGGCTGATGTTGAGGTGAATGCTAAGGCAAGGAACATCATTATTCAGGGCCTGAGTCGTAGTGAGTTTGACCGCATCTCACATCTTTCGTCCACTTTCGATATCGGGAGACCCTCGATGCATACCATGAGGCACCACCAGATTAAGACGATGAGCGAGGACCGATTCAAGCGAGATTACAACAAGTTTGAAATGCTGTTGGCGAGTCCTTTAATGAGTGCTGCGCGTTTCCACAAGATTTTGAGCAATCTCCGGCCGTCGGTCTCACATACTCCGACTCGGACAACGCTCGTCAAATACTTGATGTACTCGACCTTCGTGTGCGGGAGATGAAGGTGACTACCATCAAGGACACCACCGACCTCTCGACTTTGACGCTTGGCACTGTACTCGCGCCTCAAGACGCACGAGATCGACATTGTCTCTCGTAAGTCGAAGTCTCGATCGATGGCTCTAGTCACCGATCGGTTAAACTCGGTTTTCTCCGATTCACTTTGTGGGTTCTCCCTAGCTGCTCTCGTGGCGTGGCGATGATCATTTAGAACAGCTAGAGGATGAGCAGTGACCCTCTAGCTCGGAAGTTCTCCCATGCTTACAAGAGGAGGAGGGACGAAGAGAGACGGACCGATCATACGCTTGAGTGTGGTGGCCCCAACCACATTGGGAAACCGCCCTAAGCGGAGAAGGGCAAAGGCGACTTCATGTTCGAGCAAACGACTATACCGATAAGAACCGCAACAAGAAGCCTCCGGTCCATGCACAAGGAAGAAGAAGTTCCGCAACTTTGGGAAGGCCAAGAAGCTATTCCAAGCGTCCTCACCGCCGATGATCTCGATCTCGGCGAGGTGGAGGGTGGAAGCGACAATGATGGGAAGGACGAGCAAGATCCCAAGGATGGCGAGGACTTCTCGACATGTCTTCATAGCCCTCGGTGACGGCGACAATGCTGTACTCGACTCGCATTTAGGTATGCCCCACCTATGACCAGCTCAATCATGTTTTCTTAAGCTAGGTGGATTTTATGCTAGAGCTAGGGCTAGGTGTCTTGAGTTAGAGAAGGAAGTAGATGAATTATCACTAGAGATTATTGCTCTTACATCTCGCTCCTTCTAGTGATGATTGTGATACATCTTTGTGCTACGTTGGGTGATATGGAGAAATTAAGGACCTCTCATGCTAGTGCATCTTGAGCTTGATTTGATTAAGGTGGAGAACATTAGTCTTCTTCTTGAGCTTGAGATGAGTAGGGTAGTTCTGTTTCATCTTCTCTTGTTGAGACTATTTCTTGCACCTCATGTGAGGATAAGGATAATGCTTTTAGAGGTCTTTATACATTGCTTCTCGATCTGCCTGAGATTTGTGAAAGTTGTAACAATTTGAAGATGAACCTAAAACAGGCAGATCATAAAATTGCGAAATTACAAACTTTTCTTCTTGAGCCTATTGCTTCATGTGTGAATTGTCCTAAACTTCTTGCTGAACTTGAATCGTCTCAAAAGCAGGTTTCAAGAAATGATTGACTACAATAAGAAAATGGCTCGGTTTGCTTCTAAGGACCTGTTAGTTCACCTTGCAATCATTGTAACAAACTAAATCGACTTGATTGCTTTAGATGAAAAATGTGTGAAGCTAACTAAGGACCTACTAGAGAAGCAACCATACGCTTGTAATGTGTGTCTTTGGGAAGAAGCATGAGGGTTTGGTAGAGGCGCCAGCGGCGTGAACCAATTGACTAGCGATAGGACTATCCCATACGAGTAGGTCGTGCGTGCACAAGCCATTCGTTCTTCGCTATTGGTTCTTCTTACGCTCTCTTACCCTCTGTTCCTTCTTCCCTTGCTCTTCTTGCACCTCTCTCTTTCGGGAGTGTCGGTATCTTATGAAAACTCTCGAGAAATTTGTAGGAGGCAAGAAGAAGCTCAATCTTATTCTAGACCAATCTAAAATCTGCAGATTTAATCATGGTCTAGATACGATTTCCTTGAGGACAGAAGGAAGCATTCACCTGCCGTGCTCAGATCCATAGCACCGGTTGTGATCGAGACTAAGCCGGGACCGAGAAGGTCAAATTCAAGTCGGCGGGCTTTGTCCGAGGGATTCGACAGTGGGTGATTTCACTGCGACTTGACCTCTCGAGGCGAAGCCTCATCATGCTATACGCCTCTCGAGCAGTATCATTGTACCTTACATCGGAAGGATAGACATTTGATCGATCGATGCTTCAGGCACGCCAAGATCGCGCGTAGAGACCGTATTGCAGCTCTTAGGCGTATTCAGGGTCAGCCCCAGACCTTGAGTGCACCTAAGACCAACACGAGTCTAGGTTTGCCTTAGTTGCTTCGATGGTTTTGGACGACATCGAGGACTTGGTTTTTCGAGTCTTGGTTTTGGTCCTCGTCTTGCTCTAGTCGTCCACTGCCGTCACGAGGGTAGATCTCGCTTCCCGTCGAGATAGCTACTGCGGCGTGATCGACATCTTGCGGTGCTCGACTCGCTCTCCGTAGCAATCGGACCCGACCAACGACAGTGCGCACACGACCTTACGCTTCTTTGGGTGACGAGGCGTAGGGTAGATAGAGGTCGATCGTGCTTGACTACTTCATTTGCTCGACGTGTTACTCGATATTGGGTGCCAAAATCACTCTTGATTTACCCCAAGATCTTGAGACTTTACTCTGTTTGACTCGGGTTAGCGGGCGGGGAAGGAAAGGTTTGGCTCGTAGACTCCGGGTGTTCACGACATATGACCGGAGATTCCGTTGGTTTCTTCCTAGCCCGAGCTTGGTGATGAGACTATCACCTTGGAGACTCTTAAATGCAGGCAGCGTCATCGCCAAAGGTCTTGTCGCGTTAATGATTCATTGTTTTAAAAGATGTTGCCTTGGTGAGTAAGTGCATTACAATTTGCTTTCGGTTTCTCGACTTACGATGGCGGTTTCGAGGTAAGCTTTAAAACTTTGTAAAATTATTGATTCTTCGGGTTGTCTGGTTTGCGGGATTTCACGTTATGGGAGGATCTTTCGTGCTGATTTTGTTGAGTCTTGGTGATCCTCTCGGTGTTTAGTTGCTTTTGAGTCCATGACCTTGCCTTACGGTATAGGAGACTTGGTCATATTGGATTTGACCATTTGACCCGAGTTAGCGGCCACGATCTCATTAGTGGTGCGCGAAACTCAAGATGGTCAAAGATCTTGTTTGCGCTTCATGCTTGCAGCGCGGCAAGATGGTTACCGCTTCTCACCCTCAGGTCCAAGTGACTATGACCGATGCAGGATAATTGCTCCACATGGACACGGTCGGACCCGGCTCGAGTGCGGTTCTTGAGAAGGAAGTGGTATGTCCTTGTCGTGGTTGATGACTTCTCGAGGTATTCTTGGGTGTTTTCTTAGCCTCGAAGGATGAGGCGTTTACATATTTCGATGTCTTTTAGTAGGCTTTACGTTGAGCTTAGGGTGCCTTATGAGCGATCCGCGATGACAATGTACGGAGTTCAAAATTCCTACCGAGAGGTTACGTGGTGAGGCGGTGTAGAGCACCGGTTCTCTTCTCCGCACGTCCACGCGAGAATGGCGTCGTGGAGAGGAAGAATCGTACCTTGGTCGAGATGACCGGGGCGATGCTCGATGAATACTCTACCGCGAAAGTTTTGGGTGAGGCTATAGCTACCGCGTGTCATGTTTCAAATCGAGTTTTCTCGGGCACACTTGCATCGCACTTCTTATGAGTTGAGATATGGGCGGAAGCCGGTGTATCTCATTTTCGTGTGTTTGGATGCAAGTGCTTTATCTTGAAGTCGAAATCTAGATAAGTTCGATCATGTTCTTGTGATGGGATCTTTCTAGGCTACTCGACTTCTTCGTGGGCTTATAGGGTGCAGGCTGCGAGTCTAGCAAAATGGTAGAGACACGTGAGGTGACCTTCGGCGAGGCAGATCCGAGGACTAGGCCCGATATCTCGAGTTCTTTAAGCGTCCGAGACCATCTTTGTGGATGATGAGGGCGATGGAGGCGAGGTTGTCTACCGATCGGTCCTTCATCCACCTTGAGGTGACATCTTCCACCGCACCTCAAGGCGATCAACCCATGCCTACGCCTCCTCTGGAGCTAGTGGCTCTGTTCCTACCTCGTCGACTCACGGTGAGGCCACTCTTCATCTCATCTGGACCTCCTAGACATATCCGAGCTCATCCTTACGAGCGGATGATTGGAGACCTCTTTGAGCGAGTCTGCGCTCAAAGTCCGGCATGTCACTCTTGTCTCCACTCTGCTTTGTTGCCTCATTTGAGCCCAAGGACGTTTGTCATGCTCTATCGATGAGTCTTGGGTAAATGCCATGCATGAGGAGTTAGAGAATTTTGAGAGAAACAAGGTCTGGTTGCTTGTTGAGCCCCCACAAGGTCACAATATCATTGGGACTAAGTGGGTGTTTAAGAACAAGCAAAGTGAGGATGGTGTGGTTATTCGAAACAAGGCTAGACTGGTAGCTGAGGGGTTCTCCCAAGTTGAGGTCTAGATTTCGAGGAGACCTTTGCCCTGTAGCTAGACTTGAGGCCATTAGAATCGCTTGCCTTGCGACTTCTAAGGGTTTCGGGCTTTACCGATGATGCGTCAAGAGTGCCTTCCTCAATGGCCTTATTGAGGAAGAAGTCTATGTAAACGACCTCACAGTTTGAAAACCCCAAATACCCAAACCATGTCTACAAGCTTTCTAAAGCGTTGTATGGACTTAAGCAGGCCCCTAGAGCTTGGTATAAGAGGCTTAAGTTCTATCTGTTGAGTCATGGTTTCGAAATGGGTAAAGTAAACAAGACCTTGTTCATCCGTCGGTATGGCAATGATCTTCTGCTCGTTCAGATTTATGTTGATGACATCATCTTTGGCGGATCCTCGCATGCTCTCGTTTCCAGTTTTAGATGTTATGAGCTCGGAGTTTGAGATAAGCATGATGGGCGAGTTGAACTTTTCCTTGGCTTCCAAATTAAGCGGCACCGGGAGGGTACCTTCTTGCATCGAGGCAAGTACACTCAAGACCTCAAGCGCTTGATATGAGTGATGGTAAGCGGTGTCCACTCAGGTGGCTACATCGGTTCCACTCGACCCGAGATGAGGACGGCGAGCGAGTTGATCGGGAGTATCGTAGTATGATCGGCTCCCTCTTGTACCTCACTACCTCGAGACCGGACATACACTTCTCCGTGTGTCTTTGTGCCCGGTTTCAGGCTTCTCCTCGCGTATCTCACCGTCGAGCGGTGAAGCGCATCCTTGATACCTTGAGCTACCGGTGACTATGGTATTTGGTACTCTTCCTCTTGTGTCTTTCCTTGAGAGCCTACTCGGATGCGAGACTTTCTTTGGCGGTAGGATAGATAGGAAAAACGCCGCACCTGCCAATTCATTGGCACTTCTCTCGTTCTGGTCCTCGAGGCGATGCGGTGTTGCACAATCCACCGCGAGGCCGAGTGCGTTCTTTGCGGCCAGTGCGTTGGATGGTCTCGACCATGCGGGACTTTGGGTTAGTTATCGACAGTGTTCCACTCTTTTGTGATAACACTTCTGCGATTAGCATTGCTAAGAACCCAGTGCAGCATTCTCAGACCAAGCATATTGATATTCGGTATCACTTCCTTCGAGACCATGTGGAGAATGGTGACATCGTGCTCCAGTTTGTGGAGAGTGACCACCAGTTGGCTGACATCTTCACTAAGCCTTTGGATAGCTCTAGGTTTTCAGCTCTGCGTGGAGAGCTTGGGGTGGTTGTCCTTATGGACTGTAGTGAGGGAGCTTTGTGTTTCTTGTTTTATTTTGTATATTATGCTCTGTTCTCATTTTGTTGCATTGCATATGGGTGCATTTGGGTTAGTCCTCTAGCATAGATTAGAGTGTTTCTCTCGTCTAGGTGGTTAGACTTCTTGTCATCTTGTGATCTAGGATCTTTGAGTATTAGGTGATTCTCTTCTCACTAGGTTGAGCTTACTCACTTCTTATCGGTTCTAGCGGGGGTTGGGCCACCCTTGGGTGAGCAGGGAATGTGTTTGCTCCTTACTTTGTTAGGCAAGCGGTTGATAGTCCTAGTGTCATATGGGGTAGATGAGAGTCGATCGAGCCATAGTATCCTCTATATCTTGCCTATGCTTTAAGGGCGCCTTATCGATTTCTTTGCCGACCGACTTTATAGCTTTGGTTTAGGGGAGTTCATTTGGGAGCTTACGGAACTTAATATTGACATAACTCAACAGGCGAAAGTGCATCACATGTTGAGGGGGAGCTGGATTTCCTTGCATTTCATTCTAGCATTCTACATTGTAATATAATCATGGAGCCTTGACTATTATCCATATATGACATGTTTACAATGCCTTACATCATGCCATGATCTGTGCTTATTTGCTAGATTTATCATAACTTCATATGTGTCGTCAAGCCTTTGCCATGGATAAGTTAATTAAAATTGCACAACTTGAATTAAGACATGTTATGTTAGCTCTTGAGACTAGTCTATCTTTAGATATCCTTTTATGATCCATGCCATGTTAAATAGGCTGAGTTGAGTCTTGAATCTATATTGAGCTTTAGATTGAGCTATGTTAGTTCTTGATAATTTATTGCTCTTGCACTAAATTCAGTAAAAAAAGGATCTCTTTTGTGCGAAAGAACTGATCTCACCAATTCTTTCTCATGAGACTACTTGCCATTGCACTAGGCATGAACTCAGGGGGAGTTTTGGATGACCAAGATCATCTCCTTAAGCTTTTTGCTTGGAGTGGTCGCGTAAGGCTTGAGATCTAGCACATGACTAAAATTTTGGTTGATAACAACTGTGAGTTTCAAAGAAAAATATGTAAATTGCGCTAAAATTGCTTAACTACAAAAAAAGAATCAAGTACTTGAACCCATGATTCATTCTTGAACTTGTAGCAGTCTAAATTGACTCAATTCTAGCTTCTTGATTCCACTTAGACTATTGACATGGCTTGCATCATCTTTGGATACCTCTACCTAGACTTTGATCTTGAATAGCTTGACATGCTAAGAAATTCATCAAAATTTCAGATTGTTACTTATGTGGCTTGGCTTGATTGTGCATATCTTGTTATGATCTTGATAGCATTCATATGTATTATGGTTTGGTGTAATACTCAAAAGTCAATTTGGATAATCTTCATGGCTCTAATTGCTTAACATTGAATAAAATTCAACCACACCATGTTATATTCTCTCTTTTGCATCTTGATGATTTTATTGCCAAAAGGGGGAGAATATTGGAGAAAAAGCCAATTTTGGGAGCTTTGAGGAAAACTTGCTCTTTTCTTTTGCTCCTTGTGTCAATATGGTCATTAGCATCATTCTCTTTCTCTTGGACCATGTATGATTTTCAAACAAACTCAATTCTTACGCTTTTTCTGTATTTGTCAATATACTCATCATGGGGGAGATTGAGAGACCATGTGGAGGTACCCCCATGTTTGTGATGAGTAATTGATGGCTGGTTTAGTGAGTTTGAGTTTGTTTTGGGTTTTCTAGGGTTGAGTACCTTTTACTTATGCTATTATTGTTATGCTGTTTCGTGCGGTGCTATATGACGGTTTGCTTGTATGCGTGTGACTGCAGGACTTGAACTAGGTCATGGTGGTGACGGGACCGGGACTAGGCACGAGGAGGTCTTGAGGTCCGCAGTCGGTGATGCCGAAGATGATCGAAGCTGCTGAGGTGGTTGCGAGTCGAGAGACGAGGAACCGGAGTGGGAGCTACCGGTGGTGGACACGATGGGCAACAACGAGCGAACCAGGACTAGGCTCAGGGAAGAGTCAGAGGTCCAGACGGTTGGAGGTCGGTTGCGGTCGTGTGCGACGGAACAGACCAGGACTAGACTCAGGTGGAGTCGGAGGTCTTGGTCGGTGTCGGGCGGACACGACGGCAGCGGCGAGTGGACCGGGACTAGGCTCAGGGAGGAGCTGAGGTCCAGACGGTCAGGATGCTGGGTGCGGTCGTGTACAATGGAGTGGACCGGGACTAGACTCAAGGAGGAGTCGAGGTCCAGACGGTTGAGGTACCGGTTTTGGGAAGCTTCCGGGAAGGCGCTTGAGGAGCAAATTGGAGATTTGACTCAAGCCATGAGTTGGAGGCTGGTTTTCCCTCCAAAAGTGTGTGTTGACTTTCTTGCCTCATGTGGATGAGAGGTGATGGAGTGGAGGTAGTATGCCACTTCTTGATTTGCTATTAGAGGGAGAGCCCTTGCCTTCATATGTGTGTGGAGGAGGCGGGATAGGAAGTAAGAAGCGTGTGAGCATTGCGAGAGTTCAAGCATGTGAGCAAGGGGTGTGTTCTCTATGTATGCTTGAGCTCTGCGTGTGTTACTTCAAGCATGTAGTGAGAAGGTTGTAGTGTGTGTCCCCTTGATATCCAACTGCGTATGGGGACTCCTGCGTAATCATTTGTCTCACTACAAAAGAATCCATTGAAGATTTTCATCTTGCTTGACATTCTCTGTTGACTTTCAGTCCTTCTGCTTTCAGTTGTGTTAGCAGTGGTTGGATTGTCACATTTTCAGTTAAGAAGAGTTAGCAGCCAGTAAAACTTCAAATACTTTTGGCCAAACCAAGCCTGATTGAAAAGTGTCTTTGTTGTTCAGTTGGACAGCTTTGAAATGCTTTTATCCAAAGGTCCTTTATGCATTTAAGCTTCGGCTCTTTTTCTGAAGGAAAGTCTGACTTCCTAGCTTCTTTGTTCTTTCTTTGTTTCAGGCAAGCAAAAGTATTCACTATTTATGATCATTTTCAATTGCTATGCCGATGGTTGTCTTTCAATCCTTTTGGTTAATCTCGTTTTAGGTTCTGAGAACTTTGTGTCTTTCAATATCTTATCTCAGTTTATCTTAACTAGTAAAGGAGAATTCTAACTGATTTAGTGTGTGCAATCTGCCTTCGGAAATAGCATCACTTCTCATTGCTCTATTTTCCTTTCTCTTTGGTGCAGTTCAATTTCGGCAGCAGTTCAGCCTAGCTGCCCTTTTCTTTTTATTCTTTTGCTGATCTTTGACCATTTTGCATGCAGATCAAACGGCATTATTTTCAGCTAGAACTTTTACTAATTACTCTCTGATTTATGCTGAATTTATTAGTTTCGCATGCGTTCAGTTTTCAGCAGAATTAATTTTACGTGAGTTGCTTCATACGCATCTTTTAAGTAATCGTATGCAATTTCTGGGCGATTTTTAAGAGAACGACATTCATCCCCCTCTGTCGCCATTTCGATCCTACAATGTGTTAATTCAAGAGGCATTACTATCAACTGTTGCATAGGATTAATTAATATGTAATAGCGAATACCTTAAAGTTTTGATCATGTGTCAGGCCTTTGGCCCCTTGTGTGGAGACATCTGCCTTTGCAACGTACACCGCGAATGCTCTACGTGATTCGAAAAAGTTGGCCTTAGTCATTCGAAAGGAAAGAAAGAGTACAATATAGGTATGTATGGAGAAAATGTACTTACCTATCGAGTACTTGACCGACAACCTGTAGTCCTTTTTTCTTACTTAGGAATCAAGGTATATTGCCTTGTTCCATTTTGGTATAATTACTATTAAAACCCAATGATACTCCTGATTATAGGGCATAAATATATATTCCTTATCGTGGTAAGCCACCAGTGCTGATGCAATATACCTTTCGACGAAGGATACATCCTCGTTGATAGTATGCATGGCGATCAAGTGTGGGTCCAAGAAACCAACAGATGATTTAGTCCTTCTAGCTTGAGTCACCATGTGTCTATATATATACACACGAAAGCAACTAATTATATATGACATTCATCAGTATGACATGAATGGAGACTGTGATTGTACACACTTACAGCATCCAACATCGAATGAGTGAGGCGTCGAGAGCGTTGAGCGTGAAAAGATGAAATAAATCCTCAAAGGTGACCACAAAGACACAGTCTTGAATGTTGTGCTCTAAATGATCCGGCGCGAATTTGACAGTGATACCTGAGCGTCGTTCTCCCGCTGGCATATTGGACTGTTCCATATACCACTTGTGCAATTGCATGCAACTAATTGGTAGGGCTTGGAGGCGCGTTACCTCGACCAACGGCTCGCCAAGCACGAATTTGCGGGCCAATAGCAGGTACGAGATATCATCATCGGTCTTCGTTGTTTTGCCTTTGCTACCCTTGCTACCATTGCTGCCTCGGCTGTATGTGTGCTTTGAAGGTAGCCGGTGGTGGTAGTTCTTTGCCGAGAATAGCGCCGTGAACATCACACCGGTGCGGTAGCGGTCAGAAGATGGCACCGGTGCATGTAATCGAGCTGGTGGTTCGAGTTGCCCTTGTAGAGATGGCACCGGTGCGTGGTGATCGCCAGCGGTGAAGAAGCCTCGAGCGGATATCGCTTTTGGGCCCTTTGGATGAAGGTTCCAATGGCTTGCCCTAGAGTCACGAGCTCGTCGTTGGAGGGCTTGATGGCGGGGCGACCTCGAAATTGGCGTGTACACCATCCACCGACACTTTTACGAAACACAGCGCTAAGGTTGACGGTGCATCATGACCCCTTGAGCAGACGGATATGCCAGGCCCCAACAGCGCACAAGGCAACGGAGGCATATCTCACTTGAAACTTGCACTTCGTGCACAAAATTAACTACTCCAATTAATAGGCCTATCAACGGATCGAGCATTCCAGAGATAATAATTATTACCTGGATATCATCGATAGAAATCGCCTCGTCCTCCATCGTAGGATTGGACGCGCAACTACTCGGATGGTTGGGCGGGCTGGTTATACAGGAGGCGGCGGCGGCTGCTGCGATTTTCTCTAAATCTCGCATCTCATCTCGACATAATCAGCCATCTCTACTCTAAGAGATGCCATGATCTCGTCTCGTAGCCTTGCCTCATGCTCGGCTTTGGTTCTCTTCCTGCGCCGATACAATTCGGGGTCATCTTGGAAACCATGTTTCCAAGGAACGTAAACCCCAAGATCTCTCGTACGACCCGGGTGCTCCTTGTTTCCTAGGACCGCGGAGAGTATATCTGTAGGACCGAAATGGCGACAGAGGGGGGTGAATGTCGCTCTCTTTTTTAAATCGCCCCCGAGAATTCGTACATTGTTTTTCAAAAGATGCAAAACAAAGCACCTCATGAAAGTTGAAATTAATCTTCTTGAAATTTGGACGCATGCGACATCGAAAAATTCAGCATAAATTAGAGACCACCAATAAAGATTCAAGCTGAAAAACATTGTTTGATCCGCATGCAAAATCGTCAAAGATCGTGAGACAAAAAAAGAAAAGCATCTCATGGAGGATCTCACATTGGAAGTGCACATACTGGTGTGACTAAAGGATAAAGGAAAACCGAATAAGACAATGGCTGCCCAACACTACAGATCGAACAAAGAAGAAATGCAAGTCGGATGAAACTCCGCAAAGGAAAGCAAAGAAAAAAGAGAGCAAAACAGGAAACCAGCTGTTGTTTTTCAGACAAACAGGAATGCAGTTCGGCAGCTACAACTCTTTCTGTGGAATAAAAAAGCATAGAAACCGACTGAAAGAAGAGCGGTCAGATAAACAGAGACCGAGAGAAATCCAAACCGAGTGCGGGTTTTGCTACCAATCACTGACATGCGACAAATTGTTGGCCGAGACTTAATGACAAATAAGAATCAACTACTAGTAGTCCTACTCTGATCGGCAAAGATGGAAACTCAGTTCTCTCTCTCGGCTGGCAGCGAGTTAAATTCTGCAAAGTGAGTATTTGTTCGGCAGGACACTGTAAGAACATAAATCAAAAGTGATAAGTACTGTATGAACAGCAAGAAGGAAACTGCAAGAAGGTATTGGATTCAAATAGCCAGAACATCTTCAATAGAACATTTCTCATAGAGAATCAGAGAGATAAGAAGTTTTGCTACATTCAACTCAGGTCATTTCTTCCATTCTCAGAAATGCATACAAGAACCAAAATACTACCACTGTCTACCACTTACTCTAGAACAAAAGAAAGAAACTCACTCATACAAGGAGATCACACACATGACCCTCATAGAGAGAAAAGAAAACTCTAACTCTCTCCCAAAACCATAGAATCCATCCAAAGAAAAAGAACGAAGAACAGAAAAACTTCAGATATCATTCCAACCAAAACAAGGATTACATAGGAGTCCCCATACGCATGGGCATTAGAACCATAGGAATGATTACAAGACTCTCAATCCATCCTCTCCCTCTCAATCCTCAAGAACACCAAGAACCTCACATGTTCTTGGGAGGAACACACACACACAAGAGAAGAGCACTAAAACACTTGTGATCCTCAAAGGGGTATGCAGCCCCAACCCCTATTTATAGCCCTTGGCTAACGGGTCTCCAACCCGTTACGCCGGCTAAACCCTAACGAAGCTATCTCCCGCTTGTGCGGCCTTGCGAATTACCGATTCGCGCCTCCCGCACCTTTCGGGAAGCTTCGCGCCCTTCTGTCCACGACTGCAACCATCTCGAGTTCACGCCGTCTTCGACACATCCTGACCGTTCTGACCTCAGCGCCACCTGCGCCTAGTCCGGTCACCTCGTGTCTCGCCACGACTCCGCCTCGATGTCCTGCAGCCACACAGACAAGAAACACATCAAATAGCACCGTTCGATACATGAAAGCGTAAATAGAGATCAAACACATTGACTCATCGAATATGCAACCTAAACCCATACGACTAGGTTCGACCAAGTCCGACCGAGGCCGTTCGCCACATAGCGTCTAGGTCCGAACCAACCGCTTCAAACTCGACTTTTCCTAAACCGGTGTCAATTACTCATCATACACAGCGGATGACCTCCACATGGTCTCTCAATCTCCCCTTGATGAGTATATTGACAAACCCAGAAAAAGCAAGAAGTTGAGTTTGAAGAGTCCAACATGGTCCAAAGAAGGAATTGAAACTCATGACCATGTCGACAGAAAGAATCATTAGAGCAACTCAAGAAAGAGTAAATTGTTCTCCAAGCTCTAGATTCCCAAAAGACTTTTTCTCCAATCTATTCTCCCCCTTTGGCAATAAACATATCAAGAATGCAAAAGAGAGAATAAGTCATGATGATGGATGAAATGGCTGAAGTTGTTTATTCTAAGCATTTAGAGCCATGAGAATTATCCAAAATGACCATAATGTATTACACCAAGCCATAACTTAATGAAAAGCTATCAAGATCATGACAAAATATGTATAAGCCAGCTAGAAGCTACTAGATGACAATATGAATTTTAGTGCATTTTATGAACATGTCAAGTCATCAATAAGCAAAGTCTAGCTAGAGATATCCAAGTATGATGCAAGCCATGTCAATCAAGCTAAGCAGAACCAAGAATCTAATATTGAGTCCAAATAGAGTGTTATATACTCAAGAGTGAAACAATGGTTTAAGTACTTGATTCTTTGGATAGCTTTGAGCACAAATGATATTTTTCTTTTGAGACTTATGGTTGTTTTTCAACCAATATTTTTATCATGTGCTAGATCTCATGCCGTGCTGCGACAACTCCAAGCAAGAAGCTTAAGAAGATAGTCTAGGTCATCCAAAACTCTCCCCAAGTTCATGCCTAGTGCAATGGCAAGCCGTCTCGTGAGAAAGAATTGGCGAGATCAGTTTTTTCGCACAAAAGAGATTTTTTTTGATAAGTTGTACTAACTCATGTTACATCAAGATTTTAAGACAGCTCAATCTAAGTCTCAAAAGAGATTCAACGCTCAACTCAGCCTATTTGACATGTCATGAATCATAAAAGGAAAGCTCAAGAAAGACTAAACTCGAGTGCTAATCATGACAAGTTTTTAGTTCAATTTGAGCAAGTTTAATTAATTCATCATGGCAAAAGCTAGTCTACACATATGAAGTCATGATAAGTCTAGCAATTACGCATAAATCATGGCAAGATGTAAAGCATTTTAAACATGTCATCAATGGATAATAGTCAAGACTCCATGTAGTTATATTACAATGCAGAATGACATGCATAAAAATCCAGCTCCCCCTCAACATAAAATGCAACTTTTAGTTCAAGTTGAGTTAGGTCAACATTAAGATCTAGAAGTTCCCAAATGAACTCCCCCTGAACCAAAGCAATGAAAACGAGAAGCTGGCAAAGAAAGATAAACAGGCAGTTCTTAAAGCATAGATAAGATGTAGAGGATACTAATGGCTCGATGACTCTTATCTACCCCATATGACTCGGGGATCGAACAAGCGTCGAGAAAAACACACACTAGAGAGCAAACACGCACTGTCTGCAGGGTGGCCCAACCCTCGCTAGAACCTACAAGAAGTGAGTGAGCTCAACCTGGTGAGATAAGAAACAGACTATCCTAAAAGCACAAGATAAGAGTAAGAAGTCTAAGCAACTCGAGAAGAGACACACTCTAACCTATCTTTGGAAGGACTAAACCCAATGCACCCACAAATGCGGTGCAATAGTAAGGAGACGAAGCATAAATAATATGATAAAGCAAGTAAAGCCCAAAGCTCCCCTCACAACAGTCCATAAGGACAAACCACCCCATGCTCTCCCGCAGAGTGAAAACCTAGAGCTATCCAAAGGCTTGGTGAAGATATCGCCAAGCGGTGGTCACTCTCCTGGCGGAGCACGATGTCACCCTTCTCTACATGGCCTCGAAGAAAATGATATCGATATCAATATGCTTGGTCGAGAATCTTTGCTTTGGGTTCTTGGCAATGCTAATTGCGACGTGTTATCGCAAAGAGCGGAACACGGTCGATAGTGACCCAAAATCCCATGAGTCGAGACCATCCAAAGCACACAGCTACGAGAATCGGGTGCGACAACGTACTCGGCCTCTGCGGTGGACTTTGCAACAGGGCGCTTCCTAGAGGACCGGAAACAAGAGAAGTGCCAATGAGCTGGCGGGTGCAGTGCTCTTCCTATCTATCCTACAGTGAGCAAAGTCGCATCCAAAAGGCTCTAAGGGATGAGCAGGAGGAGGAAGAGTACCGATACCATAGTCAATGGTAGCTCGAAGGTACCGAAGATGCGCTTCACCACTGGCGGTGAGATACGCGAGGAGAGGCTGGCCCGGGCACAAAGACACAGAGAAGTGTATGTCGGTCTCGAGGCGGTGAGGTACAAGAGAGCCAATCATACTTCGAACTCCTTTTGATCAAGCGGCTCGCCGTCCTCATCTCGGGTCAAGTGCGGTTGTAGAAGCCATCGGGTCGACACCTTTCCATCACTCATGTCGAAGCGTCTCGGGAGATCACGGTGTACTTGCCTTGATGCAAGAAGGTACCCTCCCGAGTGCGCTTGATCTGGAAGCCAAGGAAGAAAGTCAACTCACCCATCATGCTCATCTCAAACTCGGTGCTCATGACATCCGAGGCGTGAAACTAGAGCATGAGAAGAGCCGCCAAAGATAATGTCATCGACATAAATTTAGGCGGCGAAGGTCATTATGCCAAGCCGTGAATGAACAAGGTCTTGTCGACTTTACCCATCTCGAAATCATGTCTCAATAGATAGGACTTAAGCCTCTCATACCAAGCTCTAGGGGCTTGCTTAAGTCCATACAATGCTTTGGAAAACTTGAAGACATGACTAGGGTATTTGGGGTTCTCGAAACACGGAGGTGTCGACATAGACTTCTTCCTCAATAAAACCATTGAGAAAGGCACTCTTGACATCCATCGGTAGAGCTTGAAACTCTTAGAAGCTGCAAAGGCAAGCAGAATTTTAATGGCCTCAAGTCTAGCTACAGGGGCAAAGGTCTCCTCGAAATCTAGACCCTCAACCTGGGAGTACCTCTGAGCAACCAGTCTAGCCTTGTTTCGAATGACTACCCCATCCTCACTTTGCTTGTTCTTGAACACCCACTTGGTCCCAATGATATTATGACCTCGAGGTGGCTCAACAAGCGTCCAGACCTTGTTTCTCTCGAAACTTTCTAGCTCCTCATGCATGGCATTGACCCAAGACTCATCAGAGAGAGCATGACAAATGTCTTTGGGCTCGAAGGAGGCAACAAAGGCGAATGGAGACAAAGAGTGACATGCAGATTTTGAGCGAGTAACTCGCTCAAAAGGTCTCAATGATCCGCCTCGAAGGATGAGATTTTGGATATGTCTAGGAGGTCGAGGATGAGATGAAGAAGTGGCCTCTACCTCGTGGTGACGGGGTAGGAGCAGAGCCACTAGCTCCGAAGAAGCGAAGGTAAGGGCTGGTCGCCTTGAGGTGCGGTCGAGGACGGCATCTTAAGGGGTGGGTGAGGAACTGGATCGGGTAGACCACCCTCATCTCTATCATCCTCATCATCCACAAAGATGGTCTCGGACTGCTCTAGAGAACACGAGATTCGGGCCTAGTCCCGGATGGCCTCATCGAAAGTCACCTCACGGGTTTCTACCATTTTACTAGACTCAGTTCCGGACCCTATAGGTTCCATGAAGAAGTCGAGTAGCCTAGAAAGATCCCATCACAAGAGCGTGACTCGAACTTACCTAGGTTCCCGGACTTGAATAAAGCACTTGCAACCAAACACACGAAAATGAGAAACACTGGGCTTTCGCCCATACCTCAGCTCGTAAGAGGTGCGGTGCAAGTGTGCCCTGAGAAAAACTCTGTTCGAAACATGACATGCGGTGGCTATAGCCTCAGCCCAAAACTTCCGCGGTGTAGAGTATTCATCGAGCATTGTCCTGGCCATCTCGACCAAGGTGCGGTTCTTCCTCTCCACGACGCCATTCTCATTGGGGGCGTGCGGAGAAGAAGGCGGTGCTCTACACTGTCTCATCACAGAACCTCTCAAGTAGGAATTCTTGAACTCCGTGCCATTGTCACTGCGGATCGCTCGTAAGGCACCGGAAGCTCAGCGAAAGCCTCTTGAAAAGACCTCGAAAAATGTAAATATCTCATCCTTGAGGCTAAGAAAACACCCAAGAATACCTCGAAGTCATCGACCACGACAAGAACATACCACTTTCCTCCTGCCGTTGCACTCGAGCTGGTCCAGCGGTATCCATATGGAGCGGTGTCCGGTGCATCGATCATAATGCTTATGTTGGAGGATGAGAAGCGGCAACCATCTTGCCGTGCGGCATGGAGTACAAACAGATCTTTGACCATCTTGTGTTTCGCGAGACCACGAATGAGATCGTGGCGCTAACTTTCGAGTCAAATGGTCAAATCCAATATGACCAAGTCTTGTATGCCGAAAGAAAGGTCACGGGACTCGAAGCAACCAAACAGGAGAGGATCACGGAAGACTCGGAAAAATCAGCACGAAGATCCTCCCAAAGCGAGAAATCCATAAACCGGACTACAGAAGAATCAAGAATTTTGCAATTGTTTTCTTAAAGCTCACCTCGAAATCGTCATCGGTGGTGAGAGGCGAAAGCAAATTGTACTACGGCTTACTAAACATGGCAACATCTTTCAAAATGAAAGAATCATTAACGCGCACTGTACCTTTGGCGATGACACGCCTAGATGAAGCATCTCCGAAGGTGATTGTCTCATCACCTGGAGCACGGGCAATGGAAGAAAACCAACAGAATCTCCGGTCATGTCGTGAACACCGGAGTCTGAGCCAAACCTTTCCTTCCACCCGCGAGCACGAGTCAACAAGAGAGCAAAGTCTCGATCTTGGGATAAATCAAAATAGATTTTGGAACCCAATCTTGAGTCAAGCGTCGGCGAAGAAGTAGTCACACACGGTGACCTCTAACTACCCTCGCTCTCCGTCGCTCAAAGCGGAAGGTGCGTGAGCAGGACACAAGGCATGTCTTGGATCCGACCGCTACGGAGAGCGAGTGAAGCACCGGCAACATCTTGATCTCGCCGCGGATAGCTATCTCGATTGGGAAAACGAGATCTACCCTCGTGACGACGGAGGTCACGACCGAGAGGGAGCACGAGGACTAAAAGCGAAGACTCGGAAAAACCAAGTCCTCGGTCTCGCCCAAAGCTACCTGTGATAGCAAGCCTAGACCTCGTGTTGGTCTTAGGTGCACTCAAGGTGCAGGGCTGACCACAGATACGCCTAAGAGACTCAACACGGCCTGCATTGCGCGATCTTGGCGCGCTTGAAGCAATGGTCAAACAAATGCCCATCCTTCGGCGGAAGGTGCAATGATACCGCCTTCTAAGGGGTGAAGTAGCATGAGATAACCATATACGAGAGGCCAAGGCATGGGTGAAATCACCTTCGTCAATCCCTTGGACAAAGCCCGCTAATTTAAATTGAATTTTCTTGTTCTTGGGCTTGACCTCAATCACACATGCCGCTACGGGTCTGAGCGCGACAGGTGGATGCTTCCTCACATCCTTACGGAAATCATATCCTAGACCACGATTGAACTTGCAAATCTTTGATTGGTCTAGAATAAGATTGAGCTTCTTCTTGCCTCCTACAAATTTCTCGAGAGTGTTCATAAGGTCACGACACTCTCGAAAGAGAGAGGTGCAAGAGGAGCGAGGAGGAGAAGAAAAGCAGAGAAGGTAAGGGGCGGAAGAACAACCAATAGCGAGAGGGAAGGCGGCTTGTGCACGCGGTGACCGACTTAGAAGGACAGATCCCTCGCTAGCAGGTTGGTTCGCGTCGCTAAGCGTCTCTACCTTACCCGAGGGCTTCTCCCCCTTCTTCACAACCACATTACAAGCACAAGGTGGCTTCTCTAGTAGGTCCTTAGTTAGCTTCACATATTTCTCATCCAATGCAATCAAGTTAGATTTTAGTTTGTTACAACTAATGCATGGTGAGCTAACAGGGTCCTTAGAAGCAAGCGAGCCAACTTCTTATCATGATCAATCATTTCTTGAAAGCTGTTTGGAAGCGATTCAAGCTCGTGATCGATTTAGGACAATTCACACATGAGGCAATAGGCTCAAGTAGAAAAGCTTGTAATTCAACAATTTTATGATCGCCTGTTTAGGTTCATCTTCAAATTATTACAACTTTCACAAGTCTCGGGCAGATCGAGAAGCATAGTGTAAAGACCTCTAAAAGCATTGTCCTTATCCTCACATGAGGTGCAAGAAGTAGTCTCAATAGTAGATGAAGGAACAACAATCCTAGTCATTTCTAGTTCAGCAAGCAGACTAACATTCTCCACCTTAAGAATATCTAGTTCAGAGGTCACACTATCATAAGAAGTCCTTAACTTCTCCATATCACCAATCAAAGCGAGCATGTATCACATTAAATCACGGGAGGGGCGAGATATAAGTGAAGTAAGCTCCCGTGACGGTCTATCTACTTCATTCTCCAACTCGCTACATCTAGCTCTAGATCTAGCATGAAATCCTCCTAGCTTAAGGAAAGCTTCATTAAGTTGGTCATAGGAGGGACATACCTCGTCGGAGTCGGAGTAGAGCTCGCTGTCGCTGATCTCGCCCTCAAGGGCCATGAAGCACATGCCGGAGAAGTCGTCGCCGCCATCCTTGCGTTCTTGATCTCCCGTCCCGTCGTCGTCGCTCCATCCCTCCACCTCGCTGAGGTCGAGGTCGTCGAAGGCGGTGAGGACGCGGTGGAAGAGTTTCTTGGCTTTGCCAAAGTTGCGGAACGTCTTCTTGCCTTGCGTCTGAGTGGAGTCTTCTTGTTGCAGTTCTTGTCGGTGTAATCGTTCTTGCCGAACCACCGTAGTCGTTCTTGCCCTTCTCCGCTTGGGGCGGTTCGAATGTGGTTGGGGCCACCACACTCGAAGCAAATCACGGGTCCTCCTCTCTTTTCGTCCCTCCTTCTCTTGTAAGCATAAGAAAATTTGCGAGCAAGGAGAGCCAACTGATCATCCGCACGCTGCTCTAACTGATCATCAGTTACGTCACAGAGAGCAGCAAGGGAGAAACCGCAAGTCGAATCAGAAGAGGGGCCCGAAGAAGAAACGGGATTGGTGACCAAGGCCATCGATCGTGACTTGACCTACGAGACAACGTCAATCTCGTGAGTCTTGAGGCGTGAGTACAAGCGTCAAGAGTCGGGGTCGAGAGGTCCGTCGTGTCTTTGATGGTGGTCACTTTCATCTCCCAAACACGCAGATCGAGTGCGGGGAGCATCGACGGCGTTTTCGAGTCGAGTGCGTGAGACCGACCGCTCGGAGGTTGCTCAAGATCTTGTGAAAACGCGCAAAACACTCATCAAGGGACTCGCCAGCGAGCATTTCAAACTTGTTGTAATCTCGCTTGAATCGGTCTGTCGCACGGTTTTTATTTGGGTGGTGCCCTCATGGTAAGCATTGAGGGTCGCCCAAATATCAAACGCGGACGGAAGATGAGATATGTGGTCAAACTCACTACGACTCGAGCCACGGGTTATGATGTTCCTTGCCTTAGCGTTTGCCTCAACGTCGACCATGTTTCCGGCATTGGCGTCCTCATCGGCGAGAACAACAAACCGAACCTTGACCTTTCGCGGATGGCGTAGCCTCGAGCACGGATGTAGGTCTCCATCCGACTCTTCCAGAAGGGATAGTCCATCCCATCGAAGATCAGGGGCTTGGTCGAGTACTTGTCCGTCGCCATGGCTCTTGAGACCGGTTAAGATCTATGAGGAAGAGCTAACCGCTCGATACCAATTGTAGGACCGAAATGGCGACGGAGGGGTGAATGTCGCTCTCTATTTTAAATCGCCCCCGAGAATTCGTAGATTGTTTTCAAAAGATGCAAAACAAAGCACCTCATGAAAATTGAAATTAATCTTCTGAAATTTGGACGCATGCGACCTTCGAAAATTCAGCATAAATCAAAGACCAGCCAGTAAAAGATTCAACGGAAAAAACTGCTGTTTGATCTACATGCAAAATCGTCAAAGATCAGCAGACAAAAAAAAGAAAAGCATCTCATGGAGGATCTCACGCTGGAAGTGCACATACTTGGCTGTGACTAAAGGATAAAGGAAAAACCGAATAAGACAATGGCTGCCCAACACTACAGACTGAACAAAGAAGAAATGCGGTCGGATGAAACTCCGCAAAGAAAACAAAGATCGAAAAAGAGCAAAATAGGAAACCAACTGTTGCTTTTCAGATAAGCAGAATGCGATTCGTACTACAACTCTTTCCTGTGGAATAAAAAGAAAACAGAAACTGCAGCTTGAAAGAAGAGCAGGCTGTAGATAAACAGAGACCAGAGAAATCCAAACCGAGTGCAGGTTTTGCTACCAATCACAGCATGCAGCAAATTGTTGACCGAGACTTAACAGCAAATAAGAATCAACTACTAGTAGTCCTACTCTGATCGGCAAAGATGGAAACTCAGTTCTCTCTCTCGGCTGGCAGCGAGTTAAATTCTGCAAAGTGAGTATTTGTTCTACAGACCTTTGAAGAACATAAATCAAAAGTGCTAAGTACTGTATGAACAGCAAGAAGGAAACCGCAAGAAGGTATTGGATTCATAATAGCCAGAACATCTTCAATAGAACATTTCTCATATAGAATCAGAGAGATAAGAAGTTTTGCTACATTCAACTCAGGTCATTTCTTCCATTCTCAGAAATGCATACAAGAACCAAAATACTACCACCGCTCACCACTTACTCTAGAACAAAAGAAAGAAACTCACTCATACAAGGAGATCACACATGACCCTCATAGAGAGAAAAGAAAACTCTAACTCTCTCCCAAAACCATAGAATCCATCCAAAGAAAAAGAACGAAGAACAGAAAAACTTCGGATATCATTCCAACCAAAACAAGGATTACATAGGGTCCCCATACGCATGGGCATTAGAACCATAGGAATGGTTACAAGACTCTCAATCCATCCTCTCCCTCTCAATCCTCAAGAACACCAAGAACCTCACATGTTCTTGGGAGGAACACACACAAGAGAAGAGCACTAAAACACTTGTGATCCTCAAAGGGGTATGCAGCCCCCAACCCCTATTTATAGCCCTTGGCTAACGGGTCTCCAACCCGTTCGCCCGGCTAAACCCTAACGGCCGTCTCCCGCTTGTGCAGCCTTGCGAATTACCGATTCGCCTCCCGCACCTTCCGGAAGCTTCAGCGCTCCTGCTGTCCACGACTGCAACCACCTCGAGTTCACGCCGTCTTGACACATCCCGACCGTTCGACCTCGGCGCCACTGCGCCTAGTCCGGTCACCTCGTGTCTCGCCACGACTCCGCCTCGGCGCCCTGCTGACCACACAAACAAGAAACACGTCAAATAGCACCGTTCGATACATGAAAGCGTAAATAGAGATCAAACCTGTCGACTCATCAGAATATGCAACCTAAACCCATACGACTAGGTTCGACCAAGTCCGACCGAGCCCGTTACGCCACGCAACGTCTAGGTCCGAACCAACTGCTTCAAACTCGACTTTTCCTAAACCGATGTCAATTACTCATCATACACAACGAGATGACCTCAACATGGTCTCTCAATATCGTTCTCCCTCGTTCCCTGGAATGATCTATGGGAAGATTCAACACTCAGCGCTTCCTACAAGAGCAGAACATGTCATTTCACTTTCTACGAAGTTGTGAAGTAATTACAAGATACGTAGTTCGATCGATATCTTACCAGGCACTGGGACACTTGCTGGTCTGCAGGATTTCGAAGGGAGACACCCTCGATGTCGTTGTAGATGACCTTAATGGATCGCGTGAAGGCTACGCAAGCAGAAAACAAAACTTTTCTACCGCGCACACAAGGACATCATGCTTAAGGAGGATCATGGATCGTTACCACTAGACGCATGCGTGAAAAAGAGTTGGAGAAGCCGATCCAACCACGCGTCGAGGTAGTAGTGGAAGTAGCCGATCGTCCCGAACCGATCGTCTCCTCCACGCGATCAACCACACCACGAGGATCCAATCAGAGGTTGTTGATGCCGATCAACACCGCAAGCGGCGGCGCCTCCACGGTATCCACACGTCCGGGAGTGGGAACGCCGATCGCGAGTGTACCAAAGACTCATGAGCGGCTAGGGTTTGGCTCGGAGGTGGCGGCTAGAGTTTAGCTCGAGATTATCAGATGCGTCCCCTCAGCCCCTCGCCTCCATATATATAGACCTCCTCACTTGGGCCTCGTGGACCGAGGCCCAATAGGAGTCTATCCGGATCTCTATCCAAATTGAGCCCACATTCGAATTAGTGTTCCAACCCGTTAAGTGTGCGACCCTATAGGTTCACGTATACTTGGTCGCGACCGAAACACCTTCCGGTCACCCCATTAATAGCGGCCTCTAGTAAGACATATTAACCCCAAAGTATACGTAAAGATCATATCGGTGAACTCGTAATGATCTCATGTACTAATCCCTTTGTCTCACGATATAGATTAAGCTCAAGGCGAGACCTATGTCATCCTCTTAATAGCTTAATCACTCTCGATTCCGTGATGGATTATAAACTCGTGATTGACTCCTCAATCACCTTGGCATGGCCATGCACTTTCATAATCCATTACATCGAGGGGCCCAGAGATATCTCTCCCATAAGGAGGGGCAAATTCTATCTTGATCATTCACATCCCACTACATGTTTCATGGTAAACCCAAAGACTACATTTATGACTACCCGATTCGGAGTAGTGTTTAGTAGTCCCAAAATAAGCTACTACGCATCTTGGGAACCATGATGATCTCAAGTCTAAGGATTCCACATAAACACTACTTGAGACCAGCGATGACACATGGAATCTCTGCGGTGTCTCATGGCGGGTCTATCCAACATATGTTCACTAACACATGTCTATATTATTGATTTGGTATCTCCATACCATGATCCATGAGACATGATCATCAATCAATACATATCTTGATCTTTGAATCATATTTGTTCCTCATATGAAATATAATCGGGGATCATTTAGAAATAGCAACATTTTGGCATTAAGAGTCTCATGAATAAGTCACATACTCATTGATCAATAATGATAATGTCTATTTCAAGGAACAAAGCAATGTATCATAAACATAGTATGCGATATATTCAACATCTCCATGTTGCCTCTAGGGCATAGCACCAGCAGATCTCCCACTTGCACTAGAGTCAACCATGTAGGTATCTAATACCCATTGCCCTAGTGTGAGCCTCATGCTTTGGTGGGAAGCGGCTTTGTCAACGGATCCGCAATGTTCAAATCCGTTTGTACTTTGCATATCTTCACATCGCCTCTCCACAATCTCGCGGATGAGATGAAATCGCCAGAGAATGTGTTTGGACTTACAGTGCGATCTAGGCTCCTTGGCTTGCAATGGCTCCACCTTGTTGTCACAAGATGAGGTCCATTGGGTGGAGGCACTAGCCATCACACCAAGCTTAGAAACAAATTTCTTGATCCAAACGACCTCTTTAGCGACTTGAAGCCGCTATGTACTAAACCACATTGTAGAATCGACAACTGTCTCTGCTTGGAACTCTTCCACTCACCGCTCCGCCATTCAGCAGAACACAAATCCAGTTGCGATCTAAAATCATCTTTGTCGGTTTGGAAGCTAGCATCGGTGTAACCATTTACAACGAGCTCTTCCTCACCCCATAGACGAGGAACACATCTTTAGTTCTTCTCAAGTACTTCAAGATGTTCTTCTGACAATCCGGTGACTTTCACACGGATCGTGGTATCTACTTGTAGCACTTAAAACATACGAGACATCCGGGCGTGTACAAAGCATGGCATACATAATGGACCCAATAGTTGAAGCATATGGAATCGCATTCATTTTATCCTGCTCATCAGGTGTACTAGGACACAGATTCTTGTTAAGATTTATACCATGTGATATAGGTAGAAAGCCTTTCTTGGAATCTGCATGTTGAACCTTTTAACACCTTGTCAATGTAACGTATCTTGGCTTAATCCAATCAAAGCATTTTGATCTATCTCTATAGATCTTGATGCCCGAATATATGCCTCTCCTAAGTCTTTCATAGAGAAACTATTTTTCAATGAAGACTTATGATTCGAAACATAGGAATGCCATTTCCGATCGATAATATGTCATCCACATATAAGACCGTAAATACGAAAAGCGCCCCACTAGCCCTTTTGTAAACACAAGACTCTTCTTCGTTCTTGATGAAACCAAACCCTTTGATTACTTCATCAAAGCGAATGTTCCAACTCCGAGATGCTGCTTTAATCCATAAATGGATCTTTGCGCTTGCATATCTTTCGGTGATTGCGGATCGACAAAACCCGTGGGTCGTGTCATGTACACATCCTCACTCGATTTCCATTAAGGAAAGCTGTTTTGACATCCATTTGCCATATTTCATAGTCGAAATAAGCGACAATTGCTAGAATGATCCGAATAGACTTTAGCATTGCGACGGCGAAAAAGTTTCATCATAATCAATACCTTGAATTTGTTTGAAACCTTTGGCCACCAATCGCGCTTTATAGAAGTGAACATTTCCATCTATGTCTATCTTTTTCTTGAAAACCCATTTTCACTCAATGGTTTTAACACCATCGTGGATCAACCAAGTTCCAAACTTGATTACGTGCATGGATTCAATTTCGGATCTCATGGCTTCAAGCTATTTCTCAGTCCGGTCCCACCATCGCTTCTTCATAGGTCTTAGGCTCATCGTTGTCTAACAACAATATATCCGTTGTTGAGTAGTCAAGAACATGTACCTCTCGGTGCACGACGTGACCTCTCGACCTACGTGGTGCGGTGTGTCCAGCAGGTTCTTCAACAGTTTGTTCATCTGTTGTGGTTACGTAGGAGCTGAAACGTTTTCGGTGTTTCTCGAATTTCTTCAAGTTGCACCATGCTCCCACTATCCCTTCTTGAGAGAAACTCTTTCTCTAAGAAGACACCATCTTCGGGCGACAAACACTTTGCCTTCTTCTTGATTATAGAAGTAATATCCTTTTGTTTCCTTAGGTTACCCGATAAAGAAGCATTTATCGAGTTGGGGTGAGCTTATCAGTTGTAAACGTTTTACATAAGTCTCACATCCCCAAATCTTAAGAAAAGACAAGCTAGGACGTTGTCTTGTCCACATCTCATATGGTGTCTTTTCTCACCGATTTTGATGGAACCCTTTAGTGTGAAAGTACTGCTTCAAGAGCGTACCCCAAAAGACAACGGAAGATCACGTGGCTCATCATGGGCGCACCATATCTAATAAGGTGCGATTTCTCCGTTCGAATACCCCATTCCATTGAGGTGTTCGAGCGGAGTCAATTGTGGAACAATTCCACAATCCTTGAGATGATTGCCAAACTCATGGCTCAAATACTCGCCTCCACGATCGGATCGTAGAAACTTGATTGTCTTGCCTAAATGATTTTGCACTTCATTTTGGAATTCTTTGAACTTTTCAAAGGATTGAGACTTATCTTCATCGGTAGATATATCCATATCTACTAAAGTCATCGATAAAAGTTATGAAATCCGAAAACCACCTCGGTTGTTGAGCTCATTGGTCCACATACATCGAATGTACGAGTGCCAATAAGTCACTTGCCCGTTCACCTTGACCGGTGAAAGGTGCTTTTGTCATCTTGCCAAGTAAACAAGATTCGCATGTCTCAAATGATTCAAAATCAAATGAGTGCGAGAATACCATCTCTATGGAGCTTCTCCATGCGTTTCTCATTTATGTGACCTAGCGGCGAGTGCCAAATAAACGTGGGATTCAAATCATTCGATCGTTGTCTCTTTGCATTAATGTTATAGACCGATGACTCTTCAAGAGTAAGAACATATAACCCATTCACCAATGGAGTATGACAATAGAACATATCTTTGAAATAAAGAGAACAACCATTGTTCACGGATCTAAAGTCATAACCTTACGCTTGCAAACATGAGCGAAATAATGTTCTTGGAAAGAGATGGAACATAATAACAATTATTCAATTCCAAAACTAATCTCGAAGGTAAAGACAATGGCATGGTGCCAGCATACCACCGACAACTTTTGCTCCATTGCCAAGCGAAGATCCACTTCGCTCCTCCTCAAACTTCTACTTCTTCTTAGCCCCGCAGCGATTTGCAAATGTGAGCAACCGATCCGTATCAAATACCCAAGAATTAGTAGAAGAAGTGTCAAGATTGATTTCTATAGCATTTATACCTGGAGCGGAAGTCGTACTTCCCTTCTTCTCCTTAAGATCCTCCAAGTACTTTGGGCGGTTCCTTTTCCAATGTCACGATTGCTTACGATAGTAGCAATGCGCATCGAGAGCGCCCTTCTTGACTTGCTTGGCCTTAGAACCGCTCGCGATCTCATCGGGAGCTAACTTTCTTTTGACCACGCCTTTCTTGACATAGGGCTTGCCCTTGCCTTTCTGCGTCATCATCACATGATTGGTGCTTTTCTTAATGCTTTCCTCGGCAGATTTTAGCATCCCATGCAACTCAGCCAAGGTCTTGTCCATGTTGTTCATGTGATAGTTCAGAATGAATGGCTCAAAGCTCGGGGGGAGCGACTGAAGAATCACATCAGTAGCCAACTCTTGGCTAAGGGAAAACCAAGCTTTTCGGACTCTCAATGTAGCCAATCATCTTAATCACATGAGGGTCGACGGATTCCCTTCGCAAGCACTCGCACGCAAACAAGGACTTTGAAGTGTTGAACCTCTCTCCCTTGCTTGGTTCTCAAACATACCACGCAACCCCACAATGATTTGTAGGCATCGTGTTCTCATATTGCTTCAAGCTCGAGAGGACATTGTGGCAAGCATGAGACGACTCACATCAAGGCAATCATTCGTTTGCTTCTCATAAGCTCTCCGTGCAGCCACAGTAGCATTATCAGGCAAGTCATCAGGATAAGGAGACTCAAGGACATACTCGTTACGCTCTTGCTTGAGAACAATTCTCAAGTTGCGATACCGATCCAAAAAGTTCATTCCATTGAGTTTTTCTTTCTCAAGAATAGATCGCAAATTAAAAGAACTGGATGCGGCATTAGTTGACATGATCTACAACAAAGAATATGCAAAGTTTAGCACTATGTTTATGTTCATCTTTATTAAACTATTTAACAAAAGACTCCCACTATGTGTTTTGCAACAAAACTCCCTCTAAGTTACATAGTGGGTCAAGATCCTCATTTCACTAGTTCCTAGTGAGCTTTGGCATCACGGCTAGAAGACTAGTGACATGGGTAAGCAACACCTTGCTAATCACATCCCTATGTGACTCTTGCTTGTTGGGTGACATCAATATGTCCCGGCCCCAACCTATGCCCCAAGGTCCAAAACTGTTTTGATAACCTTGTTAAGTAAACCAAATGCTTCCGCATGTAGATGTCCGACATCTACCCCAAATAATGATGATAACCGACGGCACTCTACTTTGGTAGACCTACCATGCGGTGATCATTATCTTTGGTGCAACATATGGAAGGGCATTAACACCTAATTTTATGAGGAATTCTATCCTACCAAAGCAACATATCACATATATCATTGCACAATAATAAGATAGATAACATCACAGATAAACATATTTAACTGTGAAATAGTATGGCCCAAAAATGGTGATCTCTATCTCCATGTAGGTGTAGACGATCTCCATCCTCCACAACACTCCTTTAGGCCACCATGCTTGAAAGCTTGTAACCTCAAAACTAGGCTACTACCTATAATAGCTAGAAATTGAAGATTACAAAATAGATTCAAGCATTAAGGTCGACACTGCAGTCGTTAAATACAATAAAGACAGCTAACAATAGCTGAAATAATCATGACACGCAGGTCATGAACGAATGTTACATGCATCACATACATCTCATACATTCCAATAAGATATAGGGCCATACTATTCACATCATTCCCGAAAAACAAGTTAGGCGTAGAATCGTATTCTACCTAACGATGTGAAACCAAGACGCTATACAAGGTGGGCGTATACAGACACCCTACGATATTTACTGGATCCAATCTATGAAATCGCAATGGAAAAACTATTCGTCACAACCACCTTATGCCGATCCGAGACATTCTCTGGGACGCTAGTTTTTCCACTGGGCCGAGGCCATCGGATCCATAACCTACTAGTATTCGCATAACTACCTTATACCGATCCGAGACAATCTCTAGGGCACTAGTATTCATACAATCTGCGCCTCATCTAACCCCTATTCACCGATTGATCTCATCAACCCGTGCTACCATCGATTCATCACATGAACCGGCGATCTAGTCGTAATAGATCCAATCTACTACAACCGCATATCAACATATGCGCGATCCGATCGCAAACTAAGCAAGATGGCTCGATACCACTAATGGATCGCGAAGGCTACGCAAGCGTAAAACAAAACTTTTCTACCGCGCACACAAGGACATCATGCTTAAGGAGGGATCATGGATCGTTACCACTAGATGCGCAGCGCAGTGGAAGAAGAGTTGGAGAAGCCGATCCAACCACGCTGCCGAGGTAGTAGTGGAAGTAGCCGATCGTCCCGAACCGATCGTCTCCTCACACGATCAACCACACCACGAGCGGATCCAATCAGAGGTTCTTGATGCCGATCAACACGCGCAGCGAGCGCCTCCACCGGTATCCACACGTCCGGGTGGGCGTCGATCGTGAGTGTACCAGACTCATGAGCGGCTAGGGTTTAGCTCGAGGTGGCGGCTAGAGTTTAGCTCGGGATTATCGGATCGTCCCTCGGCCCTCGCCTCCATATATATAGACCTCCTCACTTGGGCCTCGTGGACCGAGGCCCAATAGGAGTCTATCCGGATCTCTATCCAAATTGAGCCCACATCCGAATCACATTGAATTAGTGTTCCAACTTTGTTAAGTGTGCGACCACAGCAGGTTCACGTATACTTGGTCGCGACCCAAAAACACCTTTCCGGTCACCCTGTTAATAGCGGCCTCTAGTAAGACATATTAACCCCAAAGTATACGTAAAGATCATATCAATTTGAACTCGTAATGTTCTCATGTACTAATCCCTTTGCCTCACGATATAGATTAAGCTCAAGGCGAGACCTGTGTCATCCTCTTAATAGCTCAATCACTCTCTCGATTCCGTGATGGATTATAAACTCGTGATTGACTCCTCAATCACCTTGGCATGGCCATGCACTTTCATAATCCATTACATCGAGGGGCCCGAGATATCTCTCCCATAAGGAGGGTAAATTCTATCTTGATCATTCGCATCCCACTACATGTTTCATGGCAAACCCAAAGACTACATTTATGACTACCCAGTTACGGAGTAGTGTTTAGTAGTCCCAAAATAAGCTACTACGCATGCTGGGAACCATGATGATCTCAAGTCTAAGGATTCCACATAAACACTACTTGAGACCAAGCGATGACACATGAAATCTCAAGTGTCTCATGGCGGGTCTATCCAACATATGTTCACTAACACATGTCCATATTATTGATTTGGTATCTCCATACCATGATCCATGAGACATGATCATCAATCAATACATATGTTGATCTTTGAATCATATTTGTTCCTCATATGAAATATAATCGGGGATCATTTAGAAATAGCAACATTTTGGCATTAAGAGTCTCATGAATAAGTCACATACTCATTGATCAATAATGATAATGTCTATTTCAAGGAACAAAGCAATGTATCATAAACATAGTATGCGATATATTCAACATCTCCATGTTGCCTCTAGGGCATATCACCAACAGACCTTGCTCTAATCCAATTTCGAGCGCGGTCATTCGGGATATTGGCAAATGGCGGGGCGATGTCATGCAGGATTGCCTGTTCGTCCTCCCTCCTCCACTGCGGGATTTTACCCGCATACCCAGCTATGCCAAGTCTGTGGTGGTGTGTATTTTTTGCTTGGAGGGCCTTGCGCGCTGCACTTGCACTTTTGAAATCTTCGATCGTCTTCATCGCCTTGAACTCTTCCCATTGTGGTTGTAGGAATGAGTATTTATGAAACGACGTTTCATCCTTTTCCACGTAGTTCTTGACAAGCGTGCTCTTGAAGTTCTTCCATGCTTTGCACGCTGCTAGCAAGGCTTGTCGTTGCATGGCGTCTTGGTGTTCTACTGGGATCTCGAACGATGCCAAAATTTCTGACAGCAGCTCACGTTTCCGAGTCTCAGGCACGCTCTTCCACGAATCGAATGTGATCTCAATTCGTTCTCGTGCAACTGTTCCGATCTTTGTTCGGAATGCATGTACTGCTCGGCGAGGAAGGAGAGGGGTCCTAGATCCATCGACCTCTGTGATGGTAAATCGGCCCTTTGGCTTTTTCGATAAACCTCTTCCTTGGTATTTTGATTTTGGAGTGGACGTATCCGGCGATGATGTTGAAGATGACATGTTGGCCTTCGCAGATATAAATGGAGCATGTCGGAGAAATATACATATACATATACATATTACAATACAACTTAGTCTGAAAGCACATATACACTCCTGCTGTCCATATTTACACAGCTCCAATTAAATTGCAATTTACATCTATTACTTGGTTGCAACCTAAGCTAGGGATAAAATAGAGGTACGGAACATGTACACTTCATAAACTAATAACATAGAGCTCCATAACAGTACCATAATATTTCTATCTCGCGCGAGAGCTTCATAGAACAGTACCATAATAACGGGTGAGCTTCATAGAACAGTACCATAATAACATAGAGCTTCATATAACAGTACCATAATAACATAGAGCTTCATATAACAGTAATAAATGGACTGAAATAGCGGGTATGAGAGAGTACCTCGGGGCTCGACGGAGGCGGCCGACGAGGGGCTCGGGGACGACGACCGGTGAGGGGCTCGGGCGGAGACCGGCGAGGGGTTGGGGGCACGACGGAGGCGGCGGCGAGGGGCTCGGGGACGGCGACCGGCGAGGCTTGGGGGCTCGATGGGCGGCGGACCGAGCGGTCGGGGCTCGATGGAGGCAGCCGGCGAGGGCTTGGGGCTCAATGAGGCGACCGTGAGCGGCCGGGAGCTCGGCTGAGGCGGCGAGGGGGCTCGAGGGGACGGCGGCGGCGGGCTCGTCGAGACTTCGTGAAGCGACTAAGTCTAATAACTTGTAAGCGCAAAACCCTAGTGGGGGTTATATATAAAGGATTATCACAGATGGTTCTCAACATAGAACCGTCTGTGATAATAATATCATAGATGGTTCTAAACTGAGAACCGTCTATGATAAGCCTTCACTCACCAACCAGCATTCAATAATATAAACACCAACCAGCATTCAATAAGACAACAGCTGGGTGTATTTCTTTACAACAACCCAATGAACATAGAGATACATTTATATGACTCATTCTCGAAATTCACCTATATATCACACATTTTCACATATACATCACATACATGCATTGTTATATACATAAATGTAAATTTCCACATATATATATTTTCTCATTCCACTTGCTTATTTCCTTTAAAAATTAGTCCTTCATGATGATCAACGTGTATGTAACTAGTTTTGTCACGTTGTTCGTCATCGACCCTTATGCCATTTCCAAAAGGAGGTAACTCGTCAAATTAATTGTATTCTTCCTCGTCCACTACATTTTCTACTCTGACAATTCTCCTTTTTCCACAAAGAACTACATGACGTTTCTTATTTGCCGGGTCAGTTACATAGAAAATTTGAACAACTTGGTTGGCGAGTACGAATGGTTCGTCTTTGTACCCGACACGTTGGAGGTCCACAACGTAGTTCTTCATGGAAAAAGGAGAATTGTCGGAGTAGAGAATATAGTGGACGAGGAAGAATACAATCAATTTGACAAGTTACCTCCTTTTGGAAATGACATAAGGGTCGACGACGAACAACGTGATGAAACTAGTTACGTACGCATTGATCATCATGAAGGGCTGATTTTGAAAGAAAATAAGCAAGTGGAATGAGAATGTGTTATATATGTGGGTATTTGTATTTATGTATATAACAATGCATGTATGTGATGTATATGTGAATTGGCATTTATGTATACAACAATAATGCATGTGTGTGATGTATTTGTGAATTTGCATTTATGTATATGTGAGAATGTGTGATATATGGGTGAATTTAATTTGAGAATGAGTCATACAAATGTATCTCTATATTCATTAGGCTGTTGTAAAGAAATACTCTATGAGGTCTTATTGAATGCTGGTTGGTGGTTGGTGTAGTTATATTAATAACTACAGCCGGGTGGGCAGAGGCTTAGAACTGTGTGTGATATTTATTATCACAGACGATTCTACGTTTATAACCATCTGTGATATTTATTATCATAGACGGTTCTAAACTTAGAACCGTCTGTAATAAGCCTTTATATATAACCCCCTGCTAGGGTTTTGCGCGTAGTTATTAGCAACACCAACCAACACGAGACCCCGAGCTCTCCCGTCAGACCGTCCGCCGCCATCCCGAGGCCGCCGCCGCCGCCGCCCCTCCCACGGCCCTGTGCCGCCGTCCCCGAGGTAACCTTAAATGTTATTGTTTACATATATTGTATGAGATTCATATGTTGTATACATGTATTGTTGTTGTTTCATAAATCTTATTGTTGTACACATATATATTGTTGTTGTTTCATAAATCTTATTGTTGTATACATATATATTGTTGTTGTTTCATAAATCTTATACATATATTGTTGTTATTTCATAAATCTTAATGTTTTATACATATATATTGTTGTTGTTTCATAAATCTTATATATATATTGTTGTTGTTTTATAAATCTTATTGTTGTATACATATATTGTTGTTGTTTCATAAATCTTATACATATATTGTTGTTGTTTCATAAATGTTATACATATATTGTTGTTGTTTCATAAATCTTATACATATATTGTTGTTGTTTCATAAATCTTATTGTTGTATACATATATATTGTTGTTGTTTCATAAATCCTATACATATATTGTTGTTGTTTCATAAATCTTATTGTTGTATACATATATATTGTTGTTGTTTCATAAATCTTATACATATATTGTTGTTGTTTCATAAATCTTATTGTTGTATACATATATATTGTTGTTGTTTCATAAATCTTATACATATATTGTTGTTGTTTCATAAATCTTATTGTTGTATACATATATATTGTTGTTGTTTCATAAATCTTATTGGAGACCATGTGGAGGTCATCCCGTGTGTATGATGAGTAATTGACATCGATTTAGGAAAGTCGAGTTTGAGTTGGTTGGTTCGGACCTTGACGTTGTGTGGTGTAACGGGCTCGGTCGGACTTGGTCAAACTTGGTCGTATGGGATTAGGATGCATATTCCGATGATTCGACAGGTTTGGACTTCATCATGGGTAAGTATGATGTTTTTATGCTTTCATGTATCGAGCGGTATTATTTGATGTGTTTCTTGTCTGTGTTGGCTGCAGGACGTCGAGGCGGAGTCGTGGCGAGACACGAGGTGACCGGACTAGACACGGGCGGTGTCGAGGTCAGAACGATCGAGATGTGTCGAAGACGGCGTGAACTCGAGGTGGTTGCGAGTCGTGGACGACAAGAAGCACGGAAGCTTCCCGGAAGGTGCAGGAGGGGCGAAATGGTGATTTCGCGAGGCTGCACAAGCGAGAGCGGGCTCCGTTCGGATTTAGCCGGCGTAACGGGTTGGAGACCCGTTAGCCAAGGGCTATAAATAAGTGTTGGGGGCTGCATACCCCCTCATGGTTTTTGAGCTCATTCATCCCTTTGTGTGTGTTGTGTTCCTCCTAAGAAGCATGTGAGGCTCTTAGTGTTCTTGAGGATTGAGAGGGAGAGGATGGATTGAGAGTCTTTATCCTTCCTTGTGCTGGAGAGAGTGAGTGCGTGAGTGTTTCACTCAGTTTGAGGCTCTGTTAAGATGGCTGTAAAAGAACCCTGTATACTCACTCATATCTATGAATCATTTGAGAAACCTCTTGTTTGAGATGTTTTGCTCTCGTGTTCTTTTCTGTATTTGGTTTCTGCTCTCATTTTCTTGTTCCTTTTGAGCCAACTGCTATTTTGTTTGAATCTCTGATTTCTTGGACCTAAGATGAACTGCAAAGATATCTGCATTATCTTTGTTTTCCAGCTGTCCAGCAATTACTGTGTCGATAGTCTGTTCTCAGCTGCAATTGGTTTCTTTTGTGTTTCTTGTCTTGTGAAGTTTGAGAGCTCTCGGAGTGATCAGGAAAGTCTTGTTCAGAAGTTTCAAGAACTGCATAATTTTCGTTTGTCTCATTTTACTTCTCAGAATCTCTTTGTAGTGCTCAAAGCTCTGAAACCGATAGTTCATCAAATCAAGAGATTTGAAATCAGACATAGCGATTGAACTTCGTATGCAGTTTTGTTCTCGGTCTCAGCCGTCAGTTTTCAGTATTTTTGGTCACTTCTTTGCAGCAGTCATTGTTTCAGTTTGTTTCCGGTTTCTCAGGTTCTCAGGTGATTATTTAGGTTGAGTCTCTGCTGTTCTGGCTTGGGAAGAAAGGTTCTCTTTCGGCACTCTCTCAACTATTTCAGACTGTCGCTGTATTTACTGTGCTAATTTTCGGCAGCAAGCTATCTCTGTCCTTGAGACATGATTTCGGTACTTCTCTGTTATCCCTTTTAGTTTTCCTTTTGGGCAGCGCTTTCAGTTTTGCTTTCTGAGATGTTAGCTTTTGATTTTCAGTCTGTGCAGCAGAAACGTTGCCTTTCCTTTTGCTTTGTTGTCAGTTTTTCTCTATTTCTTTCCAGTCCCATCTATTTTCGGTCTTCAGGATGCAAAATGGAAATTACTTTTGTTCTGCTGCTCTGAACTTCTGCCGACTGCTATTTTCCTTTAGTTGTGTTACGGCCATGTTTATTACCTGTGAACGTTTAGGCTGCTTTCATTTAGCTTTCGGTCAGCTGTAGTCTGCAACTCAGTTTCCCTGGCTCTCAGTTTGCTGCTGTCTGTTTTCACAGTTTTTATCAGATTTTAGCTCGGCTGTTCAAACAGCAGATTGCTCGGCTGTTAAACAACAGGCAGACTGGTCTGAACTTTCTATTTCTGCTCTGCAGCTTATGTTCATTTTCGGCCAGCTTCTGCTCTGCATTTTCTGCCCTGTTTTCTGCACTGGTTCAGCAGTAAAACCGACAAAGTAATGAGCAGTTCTCTGCAGTCAGCCGAAGACTCCACTTCTTCAGTCCTTCTTAATTCTGAGTTTTAGTTTTTGGGTTTATTCGGCTGCAGCCTGCATTTCAGGTTTCAGAATTTAATCATTGCAGACATTTGATCCTGCTCTGTCATCTTTTCTCGATGTACTCTTTTTGCTTTGAATTTCTTTTTCCTGAGCGTTGATTTTCTCGCTTCATAGCTTCGCTAGCTATCGGAGAAGAAAATACCGTAGATACTTAGGGGCAATTTTTGAAGGCACCATTCACCCCCCACCCCCCTCTGTTGCCATTCTGATCCTACACTTATACATATATTGTTGTTGTTTCATAAATCTTATTGTTGTATACATATATATTCTTGTTGTTTCATAAATCTTATATATATATATTATTGTTGTTTCATAAATCTTATTGTTATATACATATATATTGTTGTTGCATACATGTACATAAGGCCAACATGTCATCCGCGCATTCTTCAACATCATTGCGGATGCGTTCGCACCAAAAGCAAAACGCCAAGGAAGAGGGCTATCGAAAAAGCTTAAGGGCCGATTTACCATCACACAGGTCGATGGATCTGGGAGCCTTCTCCTTCCTCGCCAAAGATCGATTCGAAGAATGATCGAATAGTTACACGAGCAATTGAGATCACATTCGATTCGTGGAAGAGCGTGCACGGACTCGTAAACGTGAGTGGCGATAGAAATTTTGGAATTGTTCGAGATCCCAGAAGAACACCAAGACACCGTGCAACGACATTCCTTGCTAACGGCGTGCAAAGCATGGAAGAACTTCAAGAGCACGCTTGTCAAGAACTACGTGGAAAAGGATGCAACGCCTTTTCATAAATACACATTCCTGCAAGACACCGCCCCGCCATTTACCAATATCTCGGATGACCACGCTCGAAATTAGATTAGAGCAAGGTCATCTACAACGACATCGGGGGACGTCTCCTTTCGAAACCCTGCAGATCAGCAAGTGTCCTAGCGTCTGGTAAGATATTAGCTTGTAATTACTCCCCAACTTCGTAGGAAGTGAAATGAAATGTCGTGCTCTTGCAGGTAGAGCTGAGTGTTGAATCTTCCCAGAGATCATTCCAGGGAACAAGGGAGAACGATATACTCTCCGCGGCCCTGGGAAACAAGGAGCACTCGGGTTGTACGAGAGGCCTTGGGCTTTACGTTCGTTGGAAACATGGTTTCCAAGATGACCCCAAATTGTATCGGCGCAGTAAGAGAACCAAAGCCGAGCGTGAGGCACGGCTACGAGAAGAGATCATGGCATCTCTTAGAGTAGAGATGCCTGATTATGTCAGAGATGAGATGCGAAGATTTACAGAAAATCAGCAGTCCGCCGCCGTCGCCGCTCCTATGCTAGCTAGCCCGCCCAACCGTCCGAGTAGTTGCGCGTCCAATCCGACGGGAAGCGAGGCCAGATTTCCTATGGACAACATCCTGGTAATAATTATTATCTTTGGAATGCTCGATCCATTGATAGGTCTATTGGAGTAGCTAATTTTGTATCGTTATGTAGGAGCCTACGAAGTGCATGCTCCAAGTTAGATATGCCTCCGTTCCCTTATACGCTGCTTGGGGCTAGGCATATACGTCTCCTATCGGGGCCATGTTGCACCGTACACCTATAGCACCAGGCTTCGTAAAAGTTAATGTGGATGGTGTGCATGTCAATTTTGAGGTTGTCCCGCTACCAAAGCCCCCCAACGACGAGATCATGACTCTAGGGCAAGCCATTGGAACTTTCATCCAGTAGCCCAAAAGCGACATCTCCCTAGAGGCTTCTTCACTAGTGGCAGGACCACAAGGGCAGTGCGAACCAGAGCTACATGCACTGGTGTTATCTCCATAAGGGAAATGTGAACCAAAGCTACCTACACCGGTGCTATCTCCACGGGTGCTATTCTCACCAAAGCAACTTGCACCGGTGTAACAGTCGACTACCATAAAGTCGACCTACAGTCGAGCCTGTGGCAGGGGCAAACCAAAGAAGGATGATGATGATATCTGTACACGCGGTGGTCCGCAAATTCGTGCTAGGCGAGCCGATGATAATCCTGGAAGAGCACCTCATGACCCTAGGACTTGGTTGCCAAACATTACACGGTTAGTATATGGAACAGTCTAATAAGCCACCGGCAGAACGGTGCTCAGGTATCACTGTCAAATTCAGGTGGGATCATTTCCAGCACGAAATTCAGGATTGTGTCTTCGCGGTGACCTTTGAGGATATATTTGATCTTTTCACGCTCAACGCTCTCGACGCCTCACTCGTTCGATGCTGGACGCTGTAAGTCTGTACAATCACAGTCTCTGTTCATGTAATACCGATATATGTTATATATAATTTGTTTCTTTTCTATGTATATATATATATATATATATTCATGCTGACCCAAGCTAGATCATCAAAAACACCAATTGGTTTCTTGGACCCACGCTTGGTCGCCATTGATACCATCAACGAGGATGCATCCTTTGTCGAAAGATATATTACATCAACACTGCTGGCTCACCGCGATAAGGAATTTGTTCTTATGCCAGACAATGAGAACCTCCATTGGATTTTAATTGTACTTATACTAAAATGGAACATGGTTATATATCTTGATTCTCTAAGTAAGAATAAATCCGAGTACACAGCTATCACCCAAATACTCGATAGGTAAGTATATTTTCTCCATACATAACTACATTGTACTCTTTCTTTCCTTCCGAATGACTAATCTAACTTTTTCGAATAACAAAGGTCGTTCGACACGTAAGTTGCACAGATATGTGGCTCGACGAAAGGGGCCAAGCCCTTGAAACATGTTCGCAATTTTCGGGTATTCGGTAGTACAAATTAATTAATCCTATACAACACTTAGTAGTAATGCCTCTTGAATTAACACATTCTATTTTTTCAGTGCCACCAGCAGCAGCCGGGCAACACGTGTGGATTCTACGTTTACCAGCCATATGTACGAACATTGATATTCCTATCGACAGGCTGCGCCCATCTCTACAACTTCATTGAAACAGCCGGACCTTGCACAAATTCGAGGAGAGTGCGTTTTCTTTTTGTGGTCTAAAGTCATAAGATCAGATGGAGAGTTCCACTGCGCACAATGATTTTTTATTGCTCTTATCACTTCGGAATCGAGGTCTCGTGAAAGGAACCGATCCATAATCAACGAACTTGTCGGCTGCACAAGCAATACTTGAATGGCAATCATGCATCATCCAAGTATTGCTTGTGTATCCTGATAAGTTCGTTGATTATGGATCTGTTCCTTCACGAGATTTCGATTCCGGAGTGATAGAGCAATAAAAAATACAATGTTACCATCTATGTGCAAATGACATGTAGATCTTTTGTAATTCTGTATTTGTTAATGGATATTTTATTTCATTTCAATTAATTGTTTTGCGAAATAGATGTTTTATGTTTGTGAAATGAAGTGCGATGTGAATTGGATGTTTTATGTTTGTGAAATGAATTGAGATGTGAATTGGATGTTTTATATTTGTGAAATGCATTGAGATGTGAATTGTATCTATATATACACATGTTGATCTGCTTGTTTCAGAGGGCATGGCTAGCATTTCCTGAGGCTAGCCAATAAACAGAAATAAATTTAGGGGTAGAAAAGAATATCACAGACGGTTTGTAACTAAAAACCGTCTGTGATAGGTGATAATCACAGACGGTTTATAACTAAAAGCTGCCTATGATTATCAGCTATCGCAGACGGTTTTTTATTAAATACCGTCTGTGATAGCTGATAATCATAGACAGTTTTTAGTTACAAAATGTATGTGATTATCACCTATCACAGACGGTTTTTAGTTACAAATCATCTGTGATATTTACAACACATATCACAGACCCATAAATTCAGACGGTTCAGAAAACCGTCTGTGATGATGTTTTTGAACCGTCTGTAATACAGTTTTTTGTAGTAGTGACATTTAGTTTAATAGTTGTTTAGATATCCTATTATTTGCTTTGTTTCAACTTCCACGACACATATAAGTTGGTACATTATTAACAGAATTAGATATGTGATTTTTCACTAGTCTATTTTGTGATATAAATTTTTTTTACTTGTGTCATTCTAAAAATCCATGGAAGACATTCAGACAAAACATTTGATTTAGTTAACAAACAAAACTATTAGCAGAACCTTTAGTTAAATAATGCTAACAAAACATTTAGTTTAAATAGTGATTTAGTTATTCTTTTAGGTCTATTAGCAAAACATTTAGTTTAATAGTGCTTTAGCTATCCTTTTATTTGCTTAGTTTCAACTTCCACGACACATATAAGATGGTACATTATTAATATAATTAGATATTTGATTTTTCACTATTCTATTTTATGATATGAAAATTTTTTACTTGTGTCATTATGAAAATCCACAGAAGACATTATGAAAAATTTAAACAATTAGCAGAACCTTTAGCTAAATAGTGCTAACAAAACATTTATTTTGATAGTGCTAACAAAACATTTATTTTGATAGTGCCAAAAAAACATTTAGTTTAAGAGTGCCAACAAAACCTTTAGTTAAATAGTGCTAACAAAACAAAACATTTAGCTTAATCACACAGAAATACTTTGCTTGTAACTTTGTGCTCAACCTGTCACATATATAACTCACTGTATACATAGGCTTTTATCACACAAAAAATATAAAATCAGACAATCTTATGATTTTTTTATGTTTCTATGCAGATTTGTCAAGCGAGATAGTTTGGGCGACATCTAACCAGTTGTATGATAAGGTAACAATGATGAATCAATCTTATTGGAGTAAGGTAATACTAATTCATGTTTAGAAACTTTTGCTCCCATCCCCCACTCCTAGCACACACCCCTCTCCCCCCGCCCATTACATTATGGCTAAATCTCGATCACAAAAAATTTCCATATTACAACAATTGGTGCAAAATCAGAGTATATCGCAGAGGTTCAACCAAATCTACAGAACACAAGATACATCTTTACTCTTAAAAAGAAGGAGTTGGTGGTTGGTGCGTTCTCCACTTCGCTGTCAGTCCTAAAAAACTTGCCGACGTGTGGTCCTCCTCCCACTCTCCTCTCTCTGATCTCCCCCACCTCGCGAAACTTCCGCCCGAGACTGCTCCCCTCCTCCCCTCCTCACGCGCCGCCTCCTCCTCCCACCCCCGCCACCGCCTCCTCCTCTCCCCACCCTGCGCTCCGCCGCCTCCTCCTCCTCACCCGTGCTACCGCCTCCTCTCCCCCTACTCCTCCGCTCCGCTCGCCTCCTCCCCCACTCCTCCTGCCTCTGCTCCGCCTCCTCCTCCTCCCGCCCGTGCCGCCGCCTCCTCCCCACTCCTCCGCCACCGATGCAAAATAGTACCCAGGCCCTTCGAGAAATGTCCAAATATCTCCATGCCGCCGCGTCGTCCTCCTCCTTCCGTTCGGATCAGGCGCCTAGGGTTTTGCGGGTTTTAGTGGAGAGGGAGAGGGGAAGCGAGGCAAGATGCTGCGATGGAACACGCGGCTGCGGCGGGAGTACCTGTACCGGAAGAGCCTCGAAGGGAAGGAGCGGTAGCACTACGAGAAGAAGCACCGCGTCCGGGAGGCGCTCGAGGAGGGCAAGCCCATCCCCATCAAGCTCCGCAACGAGTAGCTCGCCCTGCGTCACGAGATCGACCTCGACGACCAGGACAGGGCAGGTTCCTAGCCATCATTGTTGTGTATTTTATTAGTGTTCTTTTTCATCAGTTACCTTTTTTTATATGGTGATGGTCAATTTGTACAGCATCAAAGTGGAAGGAGTCATTTGGTCAACATGTTGATTATGATCAAAGACCTGATATCTTCAGGTCGGTCATATTATCTCTGCATTTGTTTCTTTTTCTTCTATGACACCACTTCACTTACGTGCTTCTTTTCGTTTCGAGGGGAACAATTACATATGCCAGTGTCCATGCCCATTTACGTCGTACAGGTAGTAGGAGGGATGATTTAGAGTCACTGGCATACACCCTTATATTTCTAATAAGAGGAAGATTGCCTTGGCAAGGCTACCAGGTAGATTTTAATATGCCTGTTGAGTCATCTTCATGATGTTCTCGAGAAGCTCACTTCAGCTTATTCCAATGTTACTTGCTTAACAACGCAGGGAGATACCAAGAGTTTCCTTGTTTGCAAGAAGAAAATGGCTACTTCTCCGGAGATGCTATGATGTTTCTGTCCAGCTCCATTCAAATAGTTTCTTGAGATTGTCACAAATATGAAATTTGATGAAGACCCAAATTATGCCAAACTTATTTCTCTTTTTGATAGTTTGATTGAAGCACCTGCATCAAGACCAATCAGAATTGATGGGGCTCTTAAGGTTTGTACTACTCTTCCCACATTCCTATATTGTTTACTTTGCTTATTCTGTATATTGCCATAAACCTTTTCTCCCTTAAAAATTACAGGTTGGGCAGAAATGTTCAAGATTGCTTGTAATCTAGAAGAAGATGAGCAGCCTAAGAAGAAAGTTAAATTGGGGAGCCCAAGACTCAATGGATTTCAGTTTACAATGCCAAAGTGCCCATGAAGCGGAGGTGATTACATTAAATGATTGAAATATATGATACAAAGTGTGATCAATTGATATTAGTTTGAACTTTGGGCACTTGGTCTTCTTTGATGCAAACATTGGTAATTCCAAAAATTAGCTATTGCCTTATCTGTGGGGTTAATACTTGAGATACTTGAGTGTTCCAGTTAATTTGGTTACAAGTTGGGAGATCAGTTAATTTTGGTCATTATAGTACTTCTTCCTATGTTACTTTTGTTGCAGTTAGACCAGATATTCATGTTAAAACTGTTTCCTGAGTCTGGACCAACTATTTGTATTAAACATGCACCACCCTGCTAGGCCTAATATAGTTGATCACTTGATCTAGATTCCCAACAACTCCCCATTTAACATTTAACATAGTTGCGTTGTTCTGTGTTGAAGTTTTGCTAACCCAACATGAAATATTTAACAATTAGCAGTTCTATATTGATTAGAACATTCTAAAAATTGATATGGAACCATTTGAGTGCAGTGTGTATAGTTGTAAATCTTAAAAATTAAATGACTTTTAGTAACTGGAATAAGCAGAAAAATGCAAACAGTCTGTTTTGAAAATTTTAAGGTAGCCATACACGAACTAAGATATCTTCTGCCATGGCCTTCTAAGTGTAGCTAGCTTGTGCAATGCCTGATATACCGGTACATATATTCATTATGAAAGTATGAAATTGCTCTGCATATTTAGATGAAACCCTGCATGTAAGTGGTAGTGATTCAGGCTTTTAGTTTATGCTTGTTAGTTGTTTCAAGCCTACAATGTATACTTGTTGCGTTTCTCTCCCATGTGTTTGCATTTCTTTTGAACATGAAATATCTTCTCAAGCCCACCTTGGGCCTCAGTTGATATATCATGTTATCGAGCTTTTCTAAAGTAAATATAATTTTTAATAGATCCTCGGGAGAGCTTTGACGAGGTGGGTGTCTAGGTACTCCTGAGGTATCTTAAACCGAAGACATCGTGCGGTTCGATACCAAGGGGAAGCTGACCGAGGTGTGCTGGACAATTCCCGATAGTGGTCCATTTTGAGAACTGGCTTATTGATTGGACCTTCCTGGGTCCATACATGTTGTGCACATTGTGTTCTACGTTTAGTGTCGAGGAAGTATTTGGGGGGGAAATCCATAGCACGAGATGTCAGAATAGGCTTTGACCAACGAGCAGTATCTCACCTTTGGACCCATCCACTGTGAAGACTGGAGGGTGTCAGAGCTGGTGATGAGGCATGAGATATTGTCGAACGCCAAGGTGCTTCGGTAGTTCGGTCACATCGATCAGAGTGGGAGGTGAGTTGTGAGTTGGGGTATCATGAGTGGCGTATCTCATTGTTCACATCATGGACGTGCTAAAGTTTGACCGTAGTCCAGTCTAGATTGTGGGTAGAATCGTGAGGGGTAGGGTTGAATTCCATTAAAGGGGTAGTCCAGTCTGTTCGCATCTACCACCAGCAGCCATCGCTTCCTCCTATCGCAGCTTGTCATGCGCTAGCGCATCAACACCCATCGTGGTGCCGATCCCATCACCTGTGTGTTGGACAACGCTATCGCACACCGCGCTAGAGTGCTGCTTTCCTTCGCCAGCGCCAGTCGCTCGGTCAGCCAAGTCAGTAGTAGACACAAGCGCCAACACCAATTCGACCGCCTACTCGCAGTGTAGTCGTGTTTTCAGAAATTTGGGCATTACTAGCCCCCTCACCTCTAGGAATTTTCGGAACTTTCCTCCTCTTGCGTGAAATGGCAAATTTGGCCCCTTGCGCACTCCCGCCCGGCACAAAGCCACCTTGCACGCCTCCTCCTAAGCCAACTAGTGGCGCACTCCCTTCGCGCCACACGGGCTCGGTGCGTCGCCCTCCCACGCGTAGCCCCCGCTTGTGAGGCGCCTAGCTGGCCGGCTGGCCCTCCTCCCGCGCGTGCGTCGCACATGGCACCTCCTACCTACTCAGCCCCCTCTCCTCGCTGGTTGCATGATAAAAAGTGAGGATTCGTTCTCTGGAATACACAGCAATGCCATTTCATTCTACTCTAGCCAAGAGCACAGAACTGAGAGAGGAAAAAAGCCTTCAAAGCATCCGATTTTTGAAAGATTTTGAATTTGAGTTTGAAGTTTGCACAGTTGGAAAAGTTGTAGATCATCTTTGGAGCATCCAAAAGAGGTAATTTTCATCGACATGCTATAAGTTTTTTAGCAAAGTAATTAGCATGTAATCAGGAAAATAGTAGTTTGTTAGTATAAAAAGGTGGTAGTTAGCCTTTTGTAATCGGTCAGTGACCTTAGTTGACGTCGAAGAAGCAGCGTTGTTAGTGTCGTTAAATGCTTATTAGTCACGATAATTATATAAATGGCGTAATTGATGCATAGGTTATTTTGTTTGCGTGGGAACAACATTGTATTTTTCTGCGTTTGGAAAAAGTTAGTATGCATTTTGTATAATGTTATGCAAAAACTGTTAGACATGCATTTTTTGGTTAAATTGTTATGCTTTGTGCAGATTTTTGTACATTACCGTTATGTAAAAAATTGAATATCATTGTAGCTGTCCATTTAGAAATATAATGCACTATTGTCAGCAGTAATTTATGAATTGTAGGGTTTTACATGCGTGATATGCTTAGTCTAGTAGTGCTAAGAATATTGAGAAGAGTTGTAACTTAACGTTACACACTCTGAAAAATTTTGTAAGTATGCCATGGTGGGCATTTAGAATCTATTTGTGTTCCATGGGAATGGTATCGTACATGACAGATCGTACGGGGTAGACCTGTCCAATTATGATCGGGCTGTAATCTAGGTGTCCGGTCTGATTCTGCCCGTCTTTAGATGGAACAATGGTTGATAGGACTTAAACGGTCTATTACACAAGTGAAGTGTGTAAATCGTTATATTTTATTCCTTTGTAAAAGGTCCCATACTTGCCCCTTTTCTTTCCTAGCATGGGGACCCTCCACCCACTTTATTGGCCTAACAGTGGCTTCTCCAACTATCTACTCTAAATTCTATGTACAACAGTAGCTTTCCTAGCTGCCTACCCTTATCTCTTTTATTTCTTTCTCACAATATTCATCCGATTTAAACATGATTTTAATTTTTATGCAGGGTGATAATAACTTAATAGGGAAATACTTATTTTACGGTAGATACTCTGATCATATGCTCAAAGAGATGCTTGCCTGAGTTTAGATTGGAGTTCTGGGTCCCAAGGTCATTCTGGTAAAGCCTGCTCTCAAACCAAGGTTTCTCTCCTGCAATTAGTATACGTGCTGTGGTCTACCTTGGTCAGCTAGCTATCAGGTTAATTCGTGGCAGGGATGGAAATGGTTGTGGTGGTCGCTTTCCCTTTGTCGGTGTGCCGGCTATGGCTCGTGGGAGCTCCTAGTCGTTCCTCCTAGGGCTTGACTCCTTGCCTCCTTGCTCCTTGGTCCTAGCTAGCTAAGCTTGAGTTCTTGTTTTGTGGTGGCCAACTAAGGGGCTTCCTTATGGTGGATCTGGGGAGGAATGGGAGTTGGGAAAATGGGAAAGAACTAGATGGGGAAAAGCTAGACGTGCTTTACTTGTTTGGCCAAAGTGTTGCCTCTCTGGCCTTCTTTTGGCCGAATGGCTACCCTTATCTCTTGGCTGTGTAGTTATGTGTTCTCTCTCTTGCCACTGTCTTGAGGGGGGGAATGGATTGAGATATTTATATGCGTGGGCTGGAAAATGGACTTCTAAATAAGTTGAGGTTTGTTTTACTGCCAAATGATGACCCTACGGCTGCGAGATGTGTCGACTAGCCCCTGAACGGTCTGGTATCTTGATGAGCAGAATGCCCAGCTCGAAATTAAATTCTAGTGTTCTGACGACAATTCATTTTTAAAAATTTTCTTCTTTTATTTAATCTTTTTCGGTATTCTCATAATTACTAACTCACAAAGAATATTGGGGTTTGGTTTTGGTACAACCAGTGAATTGCAATTAATGTAGGAGATGAGTGTGGTGTAAATTAAATCATGCACTTCCAGATTGATTACAATTGTGCTATAATTATTTAGTTTTTTGAGACGGTCATTTGGTTTATACCGAGAATTATAAATTTGTTGTAATTTGTACTATCATTTTTATGTAATATGAGCTGTAATATTTTTAGTTGACTCGATGTAAATTTTAATTGTCGCTCGATGGAGTAATTGATTTACTGTATAACGACTTTAATTAATTAACAGTTGTACTACAAACTGATATATATTATATTTGAGTTGTACGTTTTTACTTGTCGCGCAATTAAATTTTATTTCTCAATGTAGTTTATACAGATTGTTTTTGTCCTTATCAATGAAATTGTGAAAGCAACGTATTTGCTTATCACTCACTGGATTCAATTTAAACAAATACATAGAAAAGTATAAAATGCCCACATTTTAAATCACTAGTTAATTAATCTTGTTTAGCTTTGTAACTCGTGGTTTAAGGTTAACCGAAAACACGGTGTTACAGAGAGAGAAAGAAGATAGGGTAGGACTAACATGTGGGCCCCTTCATCTTTTTATTTGCTAATTTGTTATATCATGTGTTATGTGATTTGGCATACATTAGACATTCACGTCAATCAAAACCACGTCGGATTGGTCGAGCGGGTCAAGGGACTTGATTTTGGTACTTCAAAAGCTGTGTTATCGACAGTTTAGAATTGTGGGTTGAAATTTGGACTCGTTTTTCTGAGCAAATACAAACTCAAATTTAGTGCATATTAACTCTTATCTTTTTTCCTTTTATTTTTGGTGTTTCCTTTCAATAGAATTTGTCTTTCCTTTCCTCCACATTCTTTTCAGTTTTTTTTACCTCACCAAAAGGATCACATTTTGTTCATAACCATTTGGATTTAATTTCGAGGTGGCACGGGACTACAGATACATCCGAGAATGGATACAGTAGCCCTTCCCGCTCTAGTATTAGTTAGCCACATAGCGTACAGCATGTGGCTTAGGTGTTAGGTCGTTACTCGCCGTGTCGTTATGGTTACTCGTTACATTATGGAAAAATTGCTCCCTTGCCCTAAAGTTTAATGGCGTTTGCTTAATGCCCATGATGTCTCAACGACATGCGGGTCCGAGCCCACATGTCGTTGAGACATCATGGGGCATTTGAGCAACGCCATTAAACTTTGGGGCACATGAGCAAATCCCCCTTACATTATTTAGGCGGCCATTAGAGCATGTATAATAAATATAAATAATGATAATCTATAATATATCTTTATGTTATCTATAAACAAGACTAAGGCTCCTGTTCTTTACGGCTTCTAAAAGTGGCTTTTGATTTTTGCTACGGTACCTAACTTTTAAATGGAGTATTTTATCAAGACGGGATTTACAAGTTAATTGTAGTACACGTTAAAAGCCTAACATCTGTAACAACCAAAATCACAAGCAAATATCTCTCTCTGCATCTCTGTCTTAAACAGCTAAAATTCAAAAATTTCAGTCAAAAACCATAAACCGCAGCAAAAAAGAACAGGCCCTAAAGATAATATATATAATATATTATCTATGTATTTATCTGTAATAGTCTTATACGATTAATATGCTATTTTATATAGTTATTTATATAATAATATAGATAGTAAATACAATTTATAAGATCATCTGTTATAAAGTAGATAGTAAATACTTTTCTCTCTTCTTTCTCTCTCCTCTGTATTACCTTAAAATTTTATGTGACGTATGTTTACGCCGAGCTGACATATTACAATCTGATTACAGTTACAGACTAACAGCCAGTGTTTCTCCGACGCCGAATAGCTTCTATTCTAGCCACTGTAGCACGCTCTGCTTTCTAGCTGTCGAAATGATACGAGAAGATGCCATTCCTACTCACAAAGCGAAGCCAAATTAAAAAGGCCATCACCACTGCCATGTTAGCCCGTTAATTAAACATTTTCTGCCCCACAATTTACCTCTAATGACACACGCCTAAAACGAGAAAAAACATGGGGGGAAAACGCAAAAACGAAACCCCCAAATCTTGGTTTACAACGGCTGCATCCGGACAAGATTAAAAACGAAAAATTAACTGCAGAAGGAACAAAATGTTAGCATGATCATTTAATCCTGTGCATACATTTAATTTGTGTTTTACTATTGCAGTTTCTGCATGCAGCATTTAGTTACTTGTTTACTATTTAAGCTTTCAGTTTGTGCATGCGACGTGGAGATTGAAACGTCTGAGTCATGTCGCATTGAAGTACTCTGTTTTCAGTTTCTTCCGTTTCTTGTATTGCTTCATTGCTTTTGCTATAAAAGGAGATAAGAAATAGAAAACGCCAGTGCGGTTCATGCAGCACCAAAGAATCAGTGTTTTCTTGTGTATGCATTTTCATTTGAAGCTAGAGCTAGAGATTTGAGAGATTAGCAAGGACGGCTGACAATTGGTATCGAGCAAAATGTCGGCCCCGCCCTGCCGTGAGACCACTCCAGACACCGCAACGACACGGCCGTGGGCGCCGCCGTCCCACCGACGCGCCGCCCGCATCGACGTGATGGCGGCGGCGTGAACTCGTTGTCCGGCGGATCGTGAAGGAGAGTAGCGGCTCCATCTCCTACCCCACGCCACACGCTCAAATTACTCCGATTGGCGGTGTTGATGCGAGTCAACCGCAAGCTCAAGGCCTGTGGACGCCGTCGACACCGGTGATGTGCCATACCAGAAGACCGCCAGCCCTTTCGGCGATCTGCGCGGTGCCTCGGAAATGCTCCGCCGCCGAGAAGGACAATGCCAAAGATGCTCGGGACGCCCTCAAAGCGATGAGGGTTGGGGCGGATCGAAGCGTGAATCCAAGGCACGAAGCTACACCGACATTTGAGTCCATGCGATTCAAAATGGCGAGCACGTGGAGGACTTGATCTCCGGCTCTGTGGTGTCGTCGGCGATCTTCGCCTTCTTGGGGAGGAGTTATCGGAGGAGAAGGTGGTTCGCAGTTTCTGCGTGTTGTTCCCCGCAGTATCGTCAAATCGCCTTGTCCATTGAAACCTTGGTTGACCTCAAGACTGTCCATCGAGGACCTCACCGCCGGCTCCACTGCCGAGGACCGTGGAGAGTCGGACGATGAGGAAGGAGACCGAGTTCTACTCACGGAGAAGGAATGGTCGTCGTACAACACCAAGGAGACCGGCGAGTTCGCTCTCATGCCGCGAATGCGACGGCGGGAACACGCCACGCTCACGCCCGGCGTGGATGGCGCGCCGCGGGCGTGACGGGAGACGGGAACCAAAGTCCGGCCATCCCGGCCGTGTTCCACGACATCTCCAAGGACAAATGCCGTTATTGCGGCAAACTCGGCCACTGGGCCAAGGACTGCCGAAAGGCGAAGCGGGATCGTGAGAGGATGGCTCAGGCGAATCTTCTCCAAGCCGAACCAGAGCAGGCTGAGGCGAAGACGAGCCCACGTTGTTAATGGCTCAGGTCTGTGATCTCTCTCCCGCCATCAACATCGAACCAGCAGGCGCCGAACTCGTTATAAACAAGGAGTGCGCCCTTGTCACTCTCCGCGACGAGGGAGAACCAGTCGATCCAGAATGGATCTTAGACACCGGCGCATTGAATCATATGACGGGCGCACGGAACACATTCTCCAAACTCGACACTAGCGTGCGCGGCTCCGTCAAGTTCGGCGACGCCTCGCGAGTCCGCATTGAGGGTGCGACCGTACTTTTCGCTGCAAGAACGGCGATCACCGCGGCGCTCACCGGCGTCTACTACATCGCGCCTCCGCGGCAGAACATCGCCGCCTCGGCGGTGGGCGAATCTCGCTGCAAGACGGAGATAGAGAATGGCGTCCTCACACTGCGCGACCCCCAACGCCGGCTGTTGTGTCGGGTTCGGCGGAGCACCGGACGTCTCTATGTGCTCAACATCGACATTGCATGCCCATTTGCCGCGAGGGGCAAGGAGGAGGCTGGACATGGCATGCGCGTTTACCACCTCAACTCGATTCGCCGCATGCTCGCTCGGCGTGGGATGGCGCGAGGCTCACCGAGCTTGAGCACATAAATCGAGTTTGCGACGGTACGATCGGCAAGCGAAGCGCACGCCGTTCCCCGCCGCCGCCGCGTCGCGCGTCGGGCGCCTCGATCTCGCCCACGGTGATATATGCGGGCCTATCACCGGCAACCCATGGCGGCAAGAGGTACTTCCTATTGTTGATCGATGATCTAACCCGTTACATGTGGCTCTTCCGGCGGTGAAAAGTGATGCTCCCGCAACCATCAAGCGCTTCAAGGCCAGCGTCGAGGTCGAGACCGCCGCAAGTCTGCGTGTGCCGCACGGACCGAGGAGGGAATTCTCCTCCGTGGAGTTTGGTGCATCTTGCGCCAACGAGGGTGTCCACGACACCTCACGCGCCATACTCCCCTCAGCGAGCGGCGTGGTCGAACGCCGCAACCTGCATTTGTGGCCATGGCGCTACCGCATGATGAAGGCGAAGGACATGCCGGGAGTTCGGGTGAGACGGTGTCCCTTCTTGTCTTCATCCTAAACCGTTCGCCAACGAAGAGTGTTCGCAACAAGACCCCGTATGAGGCATGGCACGGTCGAATACCTACCGTGCATTACTTCAAGACGTTCGGGTGCATTGTTTACGTCAAGGACGTGAGACCGCATTTGAAGAAACTCGATGACCGAAGCAAGGCCATGGTGTTCCTTGGCTATGAACCGGGAGCCAAGGCATATCACGCTTACGACCCGGCGTCCCGGCGTGTTTGTGTCACCCGCGATGCCGTGTTCGATGAAGCGGCGAAGTGGGATTGGGTGGCTTCAGGAGAGTCCGTTGCGGCCTCCTTGGGCGATTCGTTCACCGTCCACTACGAGGTGGTTTCCTCCTCTGTGTCGTCTAGCATGGCGCCGAGAGGCCAGGCATCAACACCGGAACAATTGGAGATGGCGGCTCCCAAAGACCCTGCTTCGCCACGCACTCCGAACTCGCCATCAAGTTCAGACGCCCCAACCGCTGAACCTGACATCGACGACGATCACGGGACACCGCGGCGCTACAGAAGCATGGCCAACATCTTCGCTACTTCGAAGCCGGTGGAGCTCGACTCCGACGAGCTTCATATAATCGCCACTCAAGCACATCAGGTTCCATAAACTTCGCAAGAAGGCGGGCATCGTCGAGGTCGTCACACGGCAACAGGATTAGGGGGAGAATTGTTAGCATGATCATTTAATCCTGTGCATACATTTAATTTGTGTTTTACTATTGCAGTTTCTGCATGCAGCATTTAGTTACTTGTTTACTATTTAAGCTTTCAGTTTGTGCATGCGACGTGGAGATTGAGGCCCTGCTCAATATAGCTTAAGCTTATTTTTGCACTATTCATAATTTCGTCTTTTTCGAATTTTGACTTTTTTGAGCTTTTTGTCGCTCTTTTTTCTCGTATTCGTTTGCGTTGTCCGTGATGGGCTAGCATATTTTTATATTTTTAATTTTTAAATTTAATTATGTCAAATAAGCTCCCTCATTTCTGATGTTTTTTCGGTAAACCACAGATGTTTTCAATCATAAGCCTTCAGCTTTCAGCTGAACCGATCACCACCTGAAACGTCTGAGTCATGTCGCATTGAAGTACTCTGTTTTCAGTTTCTTCCGTTTCTTGTATTGCTTCATTGCTTTTGCTATAAAAGGAGATAAGAAATAGAAAACGCTGTGCGGTTCATGCAGCACCAAAGAATCAGTGTTTTTCTTGTGTATGCATTTTCATTTGAAGCTAGAGCTAGAGATTTGAGAGATTAGCAAGGGCGGCTGACACAAAAGACAGTTAAAAGAAAGCACCAGATCAGCTGCCGCTCGGCGCTGGCCACGCCGCCGTCCTCGCGGCGGCCGAGAAGGAGGGCCGCGAAGCTAGCGGCGGCGCAGAGCGCGGCGATGGCGTTGCCCTCGCGCAGCTGCACGCGGAGCGCGAGGCGCGCCGCCCCTCGGCGACCAGCGACCTCCTCGGCTTCCCCGCGAACGCCAGTAGCACAAGCACGGTGATCCACATCACCAGCATGGCCGACGCCGCAACGGCCACCGTGGCCCCCATCGACAGTAGCCCGAACACGGCGCCGTACATCACCGACACGTACAGCGCCGCCGGCCACACCGCCGCCGGGTGCGCTGCGGCGGCCGTCCCGCCCGCCACGGAGTAGTACCAGGCGCGCACGGACGCGAGCAGGCTCCACGACGAGGAGAGCAGAGTGGCGTACACGGCGAGGAAGAGGCCCACCCAGATCCGCCGTTTGCTCATGGCCCGGAGCAGGAGGGAGGTCCAGGGGGGCCACGCCGACGGTCCCTGCTCGGCCGCCTCCTCATCCGCCATGGATGGAACACGGATTCTTGGCTGCTTGATTCTGCGGTGGTAATTTTGGGGGGTTTTGCGGGTTTGGTTTGGTTTTGGCTGGGTTTGCTTGCCTGCGTGGGGAAAGGAGCAGAGCAACCGGGAAGGCAAGGTATAATGAATAGCTGGTTGCATTCTCTGGTGGTGATTCTCTTCCTTCCCTGTCGTTTTCCCTTTTCTTGGGTTCACTACTGCACTACTGTTCAAGGACTACTGTGTATTTCTCTGATGTGCTTGGCTTTAGATTTATTTTGAAAGTAAAAGGCCAAACATTAAAATAGAGTGGTGTCTTAAAACAAATTTTCTAAACAGTTTTCTAAGTATAAAATCGTGTATATCATCTATATCGGTGTCTTCGTTATCCACTGTCTATCGAAAAATACAGACAAAAACCATCAGCCGCATTCTAAAAGAACACCCTCTTATTTTGTCCCTCTCACTCAATAGCCCCGCACATAGTTCTATTTTTGAGAAACAACCGCAACAAGTTCAACTGCGATGTTTCTTTCAAAAGAAAAAAATGTTCAATCGTGGTGGGTACAGAAAACAACATACCTTACAATAGCAACAACTGGTAGCGAGCCATCGACATAGAACATATACAATGATATAGATGGCGTTGACTGTGAAAATCTAAAGATATTTAAAAACAGAGGGAAACGAGTTGCCCAAAACCACCTACAAAGTTAAGAAGGTTCTTTGTCCATTGGGAATAGAAGTAAAAGAATACATGCATGTGCAAACGACTGTATCCTTTACCGTGAAGAGTATGCAGACATGCATGTATGTCCGGTGTGCAACGCATCCCGATGCAAGCGTAGGAATCAATTAGATGACGGGGAGGGAATACAGGTGAAGAAAGGACCTCCTGCTAAGGTGGCATGGTATGTTCCTGTAATTCACCATTTGAAGTAGTTTTCTGCGAACCCAAAGGAGGCAAAACTGTTGCGTTGGCACTCAGAGAAGCGTAAGAAGGATGGAATGCTAAGACATCTTGCTGATTCCACCTAGTAGAGAAACATCGACACGAGGTTTACAGACTTCAGTGCAAAACCGAGGAATATAATGTTTGGATTGAGTACAAATGGAATAAATCCATTCGATAACATGAGCAGCCGCCATAGCACTTGGCCCGTGACGCTCTGTATGAAGCGGAATTATATTTTTCTATCAATACTTATCCCAGGACCGAAGTAACCTGAGTATGATATTATGTATACCTAGCACCGTTGGTGGAAGATTTAAAAATATTGTTTATCGAAGGGGTACAAGTATGGGATACATACAAATGAGATAACTTCACTTTCCGCTCATTGTTGTTATGAACCATAAATAATTATCCTACCCTTACTAACCTATCGAACCAGTGTACAAAAGGGAGCCAAAACCCTTACTCATGGCTTAGATGATACCGAGAGTATGTGGCTGAAGCGCTCACGCAAACCTGTGTACATGCATCACCATATGTTCTTCCAGAAGGTTCACCCATACCGTAGGATGAAGAAACACTTCGACAGAGAGAAGGATAACAATTCAACTTCAAGGTATTTAAGCGAAAAAGATGTCTATGATATGGTTAAGGATTTAGATGTTGTACTCGGAAAGGGACGTAAATCGATGACCCGTGAGAAGAACATCTGGAAGAAGAGATCAATATTTTAGGACTTACCTTATTGGGAGCACCTATAAGTTCACCACTGCATCGACGTCGTGCACGTAGAGAAGAATGTATGTAATACTTGATTGGTCTCTTACTGAATATTCGTGACAAAATAAATGATGGTGTCAATGCATAGCTTAACTTGGTTGATATGGATATCAGGACCGAGTTAGCACCGACAAAGACTGATAAAAGACGAACTTACCCTTCCTCTGCTTGTTACACTTATCCAAGGCCGAGAGAACTGAACCATGCCAGTGCCTGCATGGTGTTAAAGCACCGACGCAGCAAGAGCACGGTGCATCTACATCTCGGCCCGGTTGACTACCGTGAAGTCGACCTATAGCTAAGATGGCAAAGATAAACCGAAGAAGACCGATAATGATATCTCCTACTTGCCGTTGGCCCAGAAATTCGTGCTAGGCGAGCTGTTGGTCATCCTGATAGAGTACCTACTAACCCTAGAACTGGCTTGTCAGAGATTACATGTATGGTACATGAAACAGGCCCACAAGCTGGAGGGACAATGGCACTCGGGTGTCACCGTCAAGTTTAGGCTGCATCATCTTCAGCACGATATTCATGACTGTGCCTTCACAGACTTATTCTTTCTCTTCACACTCGACGATGAATCCTGTAAGTGTGTACAATCATGATCTACATTTATGTAATACCGATAAATATCATATATAACTCATTGCTTTTGTGTGTGTGTGTGTGTATATATATATACATGGTGACTGAAGCCAGATTAACAAAATCACCGGTTGGTTTTCTCGACCCATGCTTGGTTTTCATAGATATTATCAAGGAAGATGCATCCTTCTTGAGAATTACATGACGGTGGCATTGGTGGTTTACCGCAATAAGGAATTCATATTTATGCCCTACAATAAGGGGTAACTGCTGCACTAGTGACTATACTTGTTGATTGTACTTTATAAGCAATACGAAATTAGATTTAATGGCCATGACATCATACATGCGTAGGTTCCACTAGATTCTAATTGTAATTATACCAAAATGGAATAATGTAATATACCATGATTCCCTAACGAAAAACAAAACTAACTACACAATTGTCCAAAAATTAATCAACATGTAAACACATTTTCTCCATAGATAACTGTAGCACCCCAGGACCCACATTACCCTGGGATGCTACTAAAACTGCTCTACAACTAGCCAATTTATAAGGTAAGTTAAACTGGCAACATTTAATTAACAGGATAATATAAGCGGAAGTATAAACAACTAGGAAATAACAGAATAATGAGAACAAATTAATATTCATAATTAACTTAAACATAATAACCAAAGGGACAGTTCCAAATTAACATTAATAAGATGAAACAATCATCCACAAGATAGCTACGCAAGAACTAGAGTTCTTTCGACTTTATTTCAGCATTAAAACAAAATCCATGTGCATCAATGTGGTGCTGCTCTACCCTTCCCAATGCATGCTCAAAGTCCACCTGTAGGGAGGGGGAAACAAGGGTGAGATAAAAATCTCAGCAAGCAAACAGTTTAACAAGCTATTCAAACTACGAACAATTAATCGTCATCATTATAATTTCATACATTCACAACAACAATTCGTGTCCACAATTATTAAACCACCACAATCTTCCATGAATCATACCACTTCAATTTTCAGATTTAAATGGCATTTGAATGCAGTCACTTAAACAACAATTAAATGCATATGAATGCTTATGCTATCTTCACTTCACCCTTTCCTGTGCAGGGAATTGCTTCCCGCGGGAGAAGATGTGCATCGTATTACGGCAATATACGATGTTGTACTGGTACGGTCACGGCATTTGCGGCGACATCCATACATGCAAATGACATGATATGACATGAATGATATGATAATTCATGAATTACATTAATTCATCCGCAAGGAGCATTATCATACTCTCAACATATCAACATCCACCACAAATTAATTTCATGTTCCACAATATAACATTAAGCAAGAGTTCCACATGTCTACTAGCAAAATTATCAACATATCATTTGATCAATACTTGCTACCATCTCCACAATTAAAAATATCATGCAATCATGACATAATGTATCAAATTACGATAATAATGTAAATTGCAAGTAGAAGGAATAACAAGTTAAACGGTAGCAACTACCGCTACATTCACTTGCCTCAATCCGATGAAGCGAAGTAAAATCAAGAGCGCTCAGGGACAAGACCACCTGTCCAAAAGACAACTCTCAGCACACAACCACAGCATACAAACACGACTAAAATAATTAAGACGTCGCTAGAACCCCGAACCCGCACAAACTCTTCTCCGCTCAACAATTCAGCAAATTACCCTCTGCAGCAGCGCTGCTTCACAATTTCTTATCTTTAAAAATAATAATCCAACTATAGCAAATGATACCTCTCTGGATTCATGACTTAAAAACATACAATTTTCATGTAGAACACCTAATTTTATTTTGAACACAGCTAGGGGTAATTTAATGCCCAAAACAGAGGAAGAACTCTGTTCTGGCATATTAGACAGCAGTCTTCAATCGCGTTCCAGAAACACTACAGGGGTCTAAAAATTATGAAATTTCTACAGAAGCTAGATTACTAGATTCTCTACAATTTTCTCAATTACGTCCATGAGAATAAAAATCATTTACTACCTCAAATCCCCGAATTACCGTCGGTCTGTACCAATCTGCTTGCCTGGCGAACAGCTGTATTCCCGACCTCGTATCTCCCAGATCCCACGGCCAAAAATTACAAAAAAATTACAAGAGACGCATCCGGAAGTCCTCTACAACTTTCCATTTGGGAAAGTCTGCAGGAAAATTCGTTTACTAGGTAAAATTGACGAGGATAGACGCGCTGCGCGAATCAATCTACAGGCAGACAGCAGCTAATCTCTAATCGGGCAATTAATCTATTAACTACCATCAAAATCCGTGTCAAGAACCCTAATTAATCTGAAAAACAGAGGGTTTGGGATGGGAAAAAATTACCACGATGAAGAATTTCCCCACTTTTTTCCTCCTCTTCTTCTCCTTCCTTCTTCTCCTTCTCCTTCTTCTCCTTCTCCAAGGGCAGCAATGGGGGTGATCACCTTGGGAGGGGCGCCACCACCCACTTCCTGTGCAGCCCAAGCCTGAATTTTAAAATAATTTTTAATATATTTTATTCCTTTTTCAATGTTCTACAAATTTTATTTTTCCCTTCCTATGATTTACCGAAAAACCGGCGAATCCGCGATTGTTTTAAAAACTTACGTCGTAATGACGTTCAGGGTATTACAATAACTCTATTGTAGTCTTTTCCTTCCTTCTCAGTGACTAAGGCTAACTTTTGAGAATCACGTAGGTCGTTCGCCACGTACATTGCAGAGGTACGGAAATCTAAGGGAGGGGTCAATGCCCTGTGACACGATCTAGATTTTTTAGTATTCTGTAGTATACATTAATCCTATATAACACTTCGTAGTAATGCCTCTTGAACTAATAAATTCTATATTTGCAGTGCCACCAGCAGCTGCCGAGCAACAGCTGTGGATTCTATGTTTGCCACAATATGTAATATCCCGAACGTCGTTACGGCGTTAGTTTTTAAATCAATCGCGGAATCGCCGATTTTTCGGTCAATCATGGAAGGAGAAAATAAAATTTGTAGAACATTAAAAATGAATTAGAATATATTAAAAATATTTTTATTTTCATCGCGGGCTGCTGTGGAGGTGGGCCATCCACCCATGGGCCAAAGCCCAAGGGAGGCGCCACCCCTAGCCGCACCCCACCTTTTCCCCTCTCTATTTAACCTAGGCTTTCCCCTTTTTCCTCCCCCTCCCCTCTTGGCCGCCACCCTCCCTGTCCCTGCGCCTCCATCCCCTCCTCAAGGTGGTTCCCCTCCATTGCTACCCTTGGAGAAGAAGGAGAAGGAGAGGAAGGAGAAGGAGAAGAAGGAGAAGAAGAAGAAGGAGAAGGAAGAAGAAGAAGTAGGGAAAAAATCTTGGGGAAAATTTCTTCATCTAGGTAATCCATCCCCATCCCAATCCTCTGTTTATTGGTTTTATTAGGGTTCTTGGCTCGATATTCATGGATAGATATTAGATCAATCACCGATTAGAATTTTGCCATAGATTGGTTTTAGATCTATTCGCGCAGCGCCGGTTGTCTCTCAGTTTTCGGCTAGAAATAGATTTTTCCTGAGGATCTCCCCAAAAGTAAAAGTGTAGAGGACGTCCAGATCTAGCTATTTTATTTTTTTCAATTTTGTTCACCAAGGGATCTGGGAGATACAGGGTCGCCAAACTCGCTGATTTGCAGGCGGCCAGATCTGCGCAGCCGACGGTAAACCGTAGTTTAAAATTAGAAAACGATTTTTCTTGCGGGTCTTCCCAAAAGGAAAGTCGTAGATTACTTCCATATCTACCTCCTGTATTTGTTTAAAAATTTTATACCACGGGATCTAGGAGAAACAGAGACGGAATTAACGCTGTCCGGCAGGCAGTCGGGTTGTTACAGACCGACTGTAATTCGGTGTTTAAAAATAGTAGATGATTTTTCTGGTCTTGGCCGTAGTTGGGAAAAGTGTAGATAATTTGGATATATAGCTCCTATAAAATTTTGGTAATCTTTAGACCTCTGTGCTGTCGGGGCTGCGCATTTGAATGCGGCTGCCCAAATCTGCAGAGCAGAGCATGTCCTCTGTTTTGGGCATTTAATTACTCCTAGCTGTGATTAAAATAAAAATAAGTGATCTCCATTAAATGTAGATATTTAAGTCATGAAACCAGAGAGGTATTATTTGCTATTTTTCGATGTATATATTTAAAGATACAAAATTAAGAAGCAGCTCTGCTGCAGAGGCTAGAATGCAGATTTGTGAGCGGAGAGGAGTTTTCGCGGGTTCAGGTCTCTAGTGTTGATTTATGTTTTTATGTCGTGTTTGTATGCTGTGATGGAGTGCTGAGAGGTGTCTTATGGACAGGTGGTCTTGTCCTGAGCGCCTTGACTTTGTTGTTCGTCGCTTCATCGGATTGAGGCAAGTAACGTAGCGGTGGTTGCTACCGCTTAACTGTTGTTCATATTACATTCAGTTTACATTATTATCATAATTTGATACAATTGCCATGATTGCATGATATTTTAATTGTGAAATTCTTGCTTAATGTTAATATGTTGATCATGAAATTAGTATGTGGTGGATGTGATTATGTTGAGAGCATGATAATGCTCCTTGCGGATGAACTAATGTGATTAATGAATTTTCATATCATTCAATTATTCATGTCATATCATGTCCTTTGTATGTGGATGTCGCCGCTTATAGCCGCGACCGTACCGGTACAGCGTCGTATATTGCCGTAATACGACGCACCTCTTCGCCGTGGAAGCATTCGTATATTGCCGAAATACGATGCATCGCACTTCCGCCACGGCAAGAGTAATGGAGCATAGCATGAGCATTCATATGCATTCATATGCATTGCATTGTGGAATGATCATTTGCATACATATGCAATATAACGTGGTGAAGTTATTTTGTGGAATGTACAACTTTATAGTTGTAATGTGGAATTGGCTCTTGTGAGCTATTGATGAAATGAAGGTTGTGGTTGTGGTCCGGAATGTGGTTCGTCCCTTGTGTGATTGTGATGGTGGCTTGAAACTCTTTTCTCTTGTTTTAATTGTTTTTAGTAATTGTGGATACGAGAAGTAATATAATATTGAAGTAAGTCATGCATATGTTTTATTGCCTTTGTTAGTGGTAGTGGTTGAGGATTTAAAGTAGTCAATCATGAATTAATTGTTAATGTTTTACCGTCATTGATAGTGAATTGAGGTCGTGAATATATCGTTGTTAATTATAGAAGATTAAAATGTTGTTGATTAATCTATTGTGGCTTGTGGAGGAATAAATGTTTCTTTTGCATTTAATTAGGTATAACCGATTGCATTCATATGCTAATTAAATCTGAAATTTAAGAGGTATGATTCATGAAAGTTTATGGTGGTTTAATATTTATGAACATAAATTGTAATTGTGGATGTATGAAATTATAATGATGATGTTTAAATTGCTTGTAGTTTGAATAACTTGTTAAGCAGTTTGCTTGCTGAGATTTTTATCTCACTCTTGCTTCCCTCCCATGTGGACTTTGAGCATGCATTGGGAAGGGTAGAGCGGCACCGCACCGATGCACTTGTATTATAAACTTAATGCTGAAATAAAGTTGGAAGAATTCTAGTCTTTGCTTAGTTATCATATTGATGTATGTTTCAACTTATTAATGTTATTTTGGAACCGTCCCTTTGGTTATTATGTTTAAGTTGATTATGAATATTAATTTGCTCTTGTTATTACATTATTTATTAGTTGTTTACGCTTCGCTTATACTATCTTGCTTAGTGTTGCTAGTTTATTTTATTTTTATAGATTGACTAGTCAGAGTAGTATTAGTGGCATCCTGTGGCATTGTGGGTCCTGGGGTGTTACACAATATTTAACTACTCCTCGGTTCCGCGAAGACCAATGATTCTCAGGTTTATCAATCTTGTAATAATTATTTCATACTTATCAATTTATATATGTATGCATGACATTGATCTTCCTATCGATAGGTTGTGTCCATCCCTACAACAGCGTAGAACAGGCCGACCTCAAACAAATTCAAGAACAGTGTATATACTTCTTGATGTCTAAAGTCATAAAAGAAGATGGTGTAGAATGAATTTGATTGGGATAAGATTGAACTTAATTGTACATGTGTGTATTTATTCATGCATGAATAATTTATCTTATTTCAGTTAATTAATTTGTAAAATGGATATTCTTGTTTCTGAAATGAATGAATGTAAATTGGATGTATACCGTGTTGATCTGCTTATTTCAGAGGACATGACTAGCATTTTCTAAGGCTAGCTAACAAATAGAAATAGATTTACGATAGAAAAGAATATCATAGACGGTTATTAACTCGCAACCGTACGGTTTTTAGTACAAACCGTCTGTGATATCTGATGTATCACAGACGGGTTCAACTACAAATCGTATGTGATAGTTTATAACACAGACGGTTTGTAGTTCAAACCGTATGTGATATATCAGATATCACAGACAGGTTCTACTAAAAATTGTCTGTGATAGTCAACTATCACAGACGGTTTATTGTTAAAATCGTCTGTGATAGTTTACGTCACAGATGGTTCAAACGTCATCTGTGATAACCTTATGTCATTACTGACCCATAAACTCAGATTCAACTCTTAGAGACGGTTTTTACTAGAAATCATATGTGATAGTTTACATCATAGACGATTCAAAAGTCGTCTATGATAACTTTATGTCATTACTAACCTATAAACTTAGACGGTTCATGAGTGATAATGTTTTTAAACATGTAATGACCTTTTTTATAGTAGTGCCGAAGGTGACAGGGTGGCAAGGCAGTGATGGCTCCGTCGGATGGCCAATGACGATGACAATTTTGTGGAGTGTTGAGGGTGCAACCCGTGGTAGCAGGACGGTGGCTGCTCTACGGCGAGAGATGGTAACGGCTAGCCAGCTAAGGTGGCAACGAGGGAGGTGAGTTCGGGGAAGAGCTAGTGGTTGTATAGTGGACAGTGTGTGCTCGACAGCTATTGGGCACACACTGACACACATGCTTAGTAGGTACCACCTTTAGTCGGCGCCGTTGTGGCCATAGGACCGAGGAATATATCATATGGTCATATTATTGTTTTTGGAACATACGGTTGGATTTGTCAGTAAGCTATTTTCACCCTCGAAGCGACTAGTTCCTTACGGCCAGTGATAGAACTAGGTCTCGGGTTATCTGGGCTATAGTCTAAGGTCTGGTAACCAAAATCCATGTAAAATTTATGAAAAATCACAAAAAAAAAGTTAGTCCAAGAGTCGGTCTAAGAGCAGCTGGTCCAGCCTAGGACTAGGACTTGGGCTGGTTTCGCCTCTACTTACGGCCTATTACTAGGTCGATGAAAGTGAAAGCACCTTTTAATAGGATGGGAAGTCGGATATATGGCTTTATTCACTAGAGTTTAAATCTCGATATTCATCTATTACACACACTAGTGTGATTTAGTAGAAATTTTAAATCTCGATATGCATGTGCGATGTGCGCATGTAGTGATGTGTATGTGTGTGTGATCTTTGTAGTTAGGGGTGGCAAAAAAAGCTCGCTAGTGGGGCTCGTTAGATCGGTTCAAAATTGCTTTAGTTATGCTCGTCAATTAGTTAAATATTGAAATGAATTGATTTCAAAAGAATTTGAATTTTGGTCTAGCTCAATTCAGCTCGGCTCATTAGCACATTTGTAAAATTACTTTTAAATTATATTAAAATAATATTAAATTAAATAATATTAATTTTAGAAAAACTCGATAAGAGGAACGCTTGGCTTGATATCCTCCCTGTTTGTAATGGTAGAAAAAAAAAGGTCGCTTTAACTGGGCCATTGGAGCTCGTTTGTTTACTGGACGGACGGGTGGCGCACCTATGCTGACGGTCGTGGTGGTACTAACTTTGGGCTAAAATTGACTAGGCCAGTGCCCCTACTGGGTTCATATGTTCCACCCATGAGCCCATACAAACTAGAGCTTGGCCGTCGCGGATACTATCTGAGCCGAAGCACCATGGCCATCTTAATTGAGTAAAAATTGATTAAGCAAAACGAATTATTCCAAAAAAAAAATGGGATGTGTGAAGTAGAACCTTTTCCATAAATTTCATCGAGTCTATTAAGAAAAAACGGCGTGGTATGCGTGAAACAATGCGAACACCCTCAGTTATCTTGACCGTAGGACCTGTTTGCTACCATGTCACTTATCTTGACCGTAGTAACGTTGGGGCAATTAATAGACAGTTGCTACCACGTCCAACTGCAACAGAAATTCAGTTGTGCCTTCCCCCATCAATTCCTTCCTTTCTCCTTTGTTACTCCATCCATTTTTGCCCTAATACGTCCTACTAACAGCAGAAGAATTTCACTTCTGCAATCTTTTCGCTGGACTTCTCCTTTCTTTCTTCCGTTGATACTCTGTATATTGTTCACTGATTGCCCCGAACAGAGCTCTCCACCTGTGCTGCACTAGTATCCCAAAAGCCTAACGCAGTGAAGTATCGGATGGCATAAATCTAGCTAACCAGGTTCTTTCAATTATTGAAGGTCCATGGAGAGCTGGTGGTATCAAACTACCAAAGTAACCTGCAAAACATAGAGAGAAAAGCAACCCATATCAGCGAAATCAAAAGCGAACGAAAGCATCCTAATTTACCCAAAAGGAAAACAAAAAGGAAAGAGAGGAAGGCATCTTATCACTTGAATAACAAAAGAAAGGCACAACATGAATGGAAAAAGCGAAACGGAAAGAACAAAAAGACGGGAAAGAAAAAAGATATGGTTGAACAGAACACGTCAAGCCGCGGATACAAACGGTCGGGAGCGCACCGGCTCGCAAGTAACCGGGCATGCGAAATGATGGAAATGGAAACCGGAGCAAACGAACACGGCAACCATAGCAGCACGGCTGCGGGATTCTCATGCTGACAGTTAGCTGTTCCTCACTAGTTAGCTGACAGTTTGCAATTTTGCATTGAGCGTTATACACACGCTATAACCTGTGTTTATGTAACATCCCGAAATTTGATTATTTCATTCCTGCATTTTGTTGGCCTTTAAATTTCTTTTGAATATTTAATGGAAATCTTTTTGATATTTGTGGCGTGCAAATTAAATATCAAAGAGTAATTCCAAATGCAAATAATAGAAAACTAGAATTTTAAATACGAATTTGAAAAGATGATCCAGTATAAGGAAAGAGGAACCTGATTTAAAATACAAAATCTCATATTTAGGAATAATGACATAAAGAGCAATAAAAGTAAATGACTAAAATACAACACTTATATAGATATATACAAATTATGCAAAGAAAAGTTTAGCAATATAAGAAATAATATATATATATATATATATATATATATATATATATATATATATATATATATATATATATATATATATATATATATATATATCTGTTTATGCAAAAATTAAGTGGGCCAACAAAATAGCAAAGATATGAAATTATGAATATATGCACTGTGATCTAAAAATAATAATAATAATAATCGAAGCGTAGATTAAGATTCAAATTTTAAATACACTTCAAAAATTAACATCAATAAACCGTAATATATATATTAATCTGTAAAGTAAAAATTTAAATTAAAACCAGATTTTACAATATGCCTAGCCCTTCCTTCCTTTCTCACTTTTCTCCTCTCCTCCTCTCTTCCGGTGGACCCCACATTTTTCTCTTTCTTACCTCCTCCCATTTCTTTCTCTCGCTGGGCCCTCCTCCCAGGCGCCTGCCCCTTCCCGCTCGCGTCCGGCCCCTTCTCCTCCTCGCTCGCGCTCGGCAAAAGCCGTGACACGCACGCATGAAAGCAAGCCGAGCCACGCCGCCTCGAATCCGCCGCAGGGCCTTGCCGCGCCGCCGCCGCTCGACACCGCCGCCTCGACAAGCTCGGCGTGCGCCCGGCCTCGTCGCGGCCAACCACGCCCCGCCACATATAAAACCCGGGAAAACCACCCATTCGCATCGCCACATTCCCTACATCCTCCCACCGAGCGCAATTGAACCCAAACCCCCCAAACGCCGGCGAGCCCATCTCCTTCTCCAACTCCGGCCATCCGCCCGCCGTCGATTGAGCTACCTCGGACCAATTACACGAGTTGGAGCACCCTCGTGGTGTCACAAAGCCACCACCACCGTCGTGAGCCCTCTCCCACCCTAACTCGTCTTGCAGTGCGCATGTCCACGCCGCCAGCAGCTCACGCCACGGCTCACCTCGGCCTCTCCCACCACACCAACCACAGGTAAGCTCCTTGGTCTCCCTCATGCTCATGCGCCGCCATTTCCCACTCCGCCTCTTGGCCGCCGCTCTGTTTCCACCTCGCCACGGGCCTTCAGATAGCCACCGCCCACTCGCTGCCGCTCCGGTCACACCGCCGCCACCATAGCATCCTCCGACACCGAGCAACCCATTTGCCGTCGCCACTTCCTCCCATTGCTCCCGTCGGCGACGGAGCACTCATGCCCGACCTCCTCTCGGCCTCTCAAACAGATGGCTTAAGGGACATATAGCCCAATATGGGTAAGATAAATGAGACTCGGTGGCTATTGGCGCTAACTCTCTTCTTCTTCCCCTGGCTGCTCGGCGTTCGGGCCCCGCTCACGCAGTCACCGAGGTTGAGCCATTTTTTTGTTTTCACTACCGACAATGGGCCCCACCGTCACGACCACACGCTACCGGTCCTACCGATCGGGTCCCGCCTGTCGAGGCGAGAGAGAGAGAGAGAGCGAGCCCCGTCCGGGTCCCACCTGTCAGACTTTAATATTTTCGGGATTTAAACAAACCGAAAGATTTCAAATGGGCGTAATTTATTCATTTTAACTCCAAATTGAATGAAACAAATTTCTAAATTCATCTAAATTCGAGATCTGTCCATTGGAACCGAAACCATGAAATTTAGAGCTCATTTGAATTAATAAGGGAATTAAAGAATAATTTAGAGAAGTTAATAAAAACTAAGATATAAATAAGGAGGTTTAAGATTTAAATTTTTAGGTCATGTATGATTAATTAATGTGGTCTAAATAAATATCCAAAAATCTAGATGTTAATTAAAGATATCAATAAAGAAATGTGACTTTTGTTAAAAGGTCCAAATCTAATAAAGATTGCTCTTAATAAAAAATTAAGATATAGGCTCAGTGTTTAGCAAGCCAGTAAATAAGTCTTAGCGGTAAATTTGACCCTATATATATAAGACCTTGCCTAGGTAAAATCATACACCTGTCCGTAACTCATAGAACTTCCTAAATAAATACAAAAATAGTAAAAGGAGGTTAGGAATAAAAAGAGCGAGTCGTCGTAATCTGTCACCGACCTTGCCTCAAATCGCCCATTAACTCGTAATAAAAATAAATCGAGATTATTTGGATTTATGTGGATCTTTTGAGTTATTTGCTTTCATTTGTATTCAGTCATTTAGCGCGTAAATAGAAATTGAAGTCCTGAAGAATCAAAGGATCAAGCACGATCAAGAGCAAAGTGTAGATGAAGACCAGAAGCTCCAAAAGAAGCATTATGTGAGATCAAGACCGCGGTGAACCGCGTCAGGCGAGTCAATGCTTTGATCATACTCATCATACATTTTCAGCAAACTACTTTGATTTAATTTATCAAAATTGCATGCTGATATTTATATTTCAATACATGTTAATTTCAGATTCTAGTTATATGTCCATGCTTTCTTTGACTAATATTACAATTCCTTTTTATATATTTGTTTATGCGATCCTTGTCACCCTACTAAAAGTAATAGCAATACTACCCTCTTTGAAAATAAGTCCGTAAGTAAAATGCCATGCTTAGAACTGCTTAGGTAGTCATGGGTGTGAGAGCACCCAAGCATCACTTTTAAAAACTGAAAAGGATTGGTTGGGCAGCCATTGTGATGATGACTGGTGTATGTTGGATAAGTATTTTACGTTCCAAAGAACCCCACATGCTTAGCTATCTGGGCGGATGGTTCGAGGGTGTGTGTATGTGTGATTGGTGCCATGATAGCACAAAGGGGAATGCGGTAGAACTGCCCAGATAATCCTTAAGGACTGAATCTTGTGATGACCTCCCAAGGTACAACAGTACAACCACATGCTGGCAAAGTGTAGGCATGGCTAAATAACTTGCGAGCTCTGGTGTGGTTACGTGAAGGTGTGAACACGAGCAAAGGGATGGATGGTCTCATCTCGCCTTTGCCCGTGATGGCTCACTGAGGACCCTTCTCGACGGATGGTCGCATCCTCTGTAAGATAGACCTTAGAGGGCGTAACCACAAGTAGGATTATGCATTGTAACAGTCTTGTGATAGTCTACTCAACTACATGGCTAAGGAATCATGTGGGGCAATGCGCAGACTTATATCTTGTGGGTAAAGTGTACAAACTCTGCAGAGTAAGAACTATTCGAATAGCCATGCCCACGGTCAAGAGCGGACATGAGAACATAACCAGATATAGTTCTATTTCAAAAATTTTGTGGGTGGAAACGGAAAAGTGGAGGGCAGAGAAAGACCCTTATTTGTGTTGCCCTGGGTGTCGTTCCAGTGATAAGGTAAGCGGTTATAACGCTGAAAGGTTAAGCATATGGTACAGAGACTATGAAATGGTGGATGGAATCTGGATCGCTATTACTATTGCATTCTGTCACATTATGTTTCTGTTTAAATGGCTAAGTATCAGGAAGTTTTTATATATTATATTTCAAAAGCAAATAATGGTAATGCTTCTCCTAAAAATAAAATGCCAGGAAAAATAAATAGGGTCGTAAGAAAAGAAAACGACTGTTGTGGTATTGGTGGATTCGAATAGATAATATGTATATAGAAAGTGTATGTTCGGTGGATTAAATAAATAATGTCGCTACGTTTGGTGGATTAATTAAATGATGTTACCCGCTGTTTGGAATTTAGACATCAAACAATATATGAAGTGTATATTCGGGTGATACAATGAAGGATGTCACCTACTGTTTGGAGTCTTAGACAACAATCAGTAAATAAAGAGAGTGTGTGTTTGGTGGATTAAGTCAATTATGGCAATCGCCGTGTGGAGTCCTAGGTAGCAACTATAACACTATGATTCAGTAATGATAATGCTACCAAAAGTAAATTTCTGGCAAATAGAACAACCCGAGCCTTTCCTTTGCTAAGCCATCCATACTATTTAATTGCATCCTGTGTATTGGCTCGCGGAGCACGACGGTTAGTGTGCTCACTCGCTCTCACAACAAATCCAGTCAAGAATCGATCAACGCGCCAAGCAACACCACTGGTCATGATGACAAAGAAGATGAAGATGTCAAGGGCTAGGTCGCGAACCTCCGGTTGGTCTGCTGTGGAACGCATACGAGGATTCCCCCTGTGTGCCTCGTTCTTCCTATGCTGCAATTTACTGATTTCAGCCTAACCGGCTCATGTGTAAGTTTACTATATTATTTTATGCTTCCGCATGATATGTATTTGATATTCATTTTTCATGTCTGAGCACTATCTACCGATCTAGAGAATAGTACAATAAATCTGGGGTCTGACAGTTTAGCCGGTAAGAAATACAAACGAACACACTACTTATGCACAAATAAGTCGTGCTCAACAGGCTAAGGAGAGTGATGTATGTCGGAGTAGTTGCTTTAGCTCCCAATCTCTTTTCCCCTCTTTCTTGGTTTCTACTTCATTTACTATATACTTAGAAAAGGGAGGGCACAAACCGTGTACATAAATACATACTAGATAGTGGTTAATTACAGTTTAGTGAACAGAACTCATCTTCCTCTTCAATCGTCCGGCTCCGTTCATGTGCTGACGAGGTTATTGCCAGTGGCTACCGCTATGGACGAGGCTGCTGCTGCTGCTGCTGCTAGAGGCGATGGTGCGTGGCCGCGCGAGACACTGGGGAGGCTGCCCCTGGCAGCGAGCCGGGCCGGCGCCGCGACCTGGTGGACGCAGCGCATGGCTCGCGGCGGCCTGGCGCGGGAGGCGTGCATAAGGTGGTGGCCGAGGCGGTGATGGCCGGCTACCGGCGGGTGGACGGTGGGCTGGCTGATGCTGCACGCGGCGTCCTGGTCCCCCTGGCGGGAGCAGGAAGGCACGGATCTTTAGCTGCTGAGGCCGTTCCTGGCTCGCCGCCGCCGCGTCGTACTCCTCCAGTAGGTTCGCTAGGTCGTCGTCGCTCGTCACGGAGACCAGTGCGTCCAGGTCCCCCGTTGGCAGCTGGCACCGTACGCTTACCGCGTCCCACCCGCACAGCTCCCGTAGCTTCCGGTGCAACTCTGCACGTAGCAAACGTCGGGATAAAGCAGAGCACATGCCACAATTAAAAAACGCATGCACGGGTGGTTGATGGATGCGTACCGGAGAAGCGAAGGAAGCGGTGGACATTGAGGGACGCGGGTGTCGCCACCGACGTATCGCAGCTGGCCGTTGTGGTGGCGCGGGAGGATCTTGCCGCCCTAGCTGCAAAGGAACTTGACGCCGTTGGTCGCGGCAGGGGCCGGCGGCTTCACGGCGTATACGTCATCAACGACCCAAACGACACGCACGACGAGGAGGACGATGACGAGGTGCCCGCCATGCTCTGTGGAGGAGAGCGGCTGCAGAGTTGTGGGCAGGTTTGGAGCAGGGGCGGCGGAGTTTTTGTTGGGTGCCCTGGAGCTGGCTCCAGCTTCATACTGGCACCCGGTTAGGTATATTTATATCTTGGCAAAAGGAAGGGGATTGCTTAGACTCATCTTTAACTTCTGATAATTTAGGTTCTGAAGTTCTGATATTTGTTTAGGATGGTAAACAATCATACTTTCTACATGTTGTATCTTAATCTCTAGGATTATTTTTGCATTAGATTGATAGACTAGCAAACTCGATATATTACAAGGTGTACTCATGTAACTTTAAACATGTAGAGCACTTGAACTGAAAGAAGGAAAACTCAAATATATTAGAGTAAATATATAGAAAGAACTATAGTCAACCGAGTTGTAGCCCAACTAGTGCAACACCCAGATGCCCAGCCATATGGCGCTCCTTAAGTTTTTTTGTCCTTCAAGTTTGAGCTCATGACACATTTAATTAGAATCCAAACCCTTTGACAAATTATTCCAATTCCACTCCCACAATTTGGTTCTCTTATCCCAAAAGAAGCTCCCTATGTCACTGACAAATGTATTTTGCCTCAATTTTATCGATTTCAGGACTCACGGAATCTCTAATTAGAAATCACAACAGGCTAAAAATATAAAAAATATGGTCACTAAATAGCTCTTTCGAGAGTTTTGTTGGGTTGATCTCAGCTAACCAACTCCGAGATTTCAGGAAGACTCCGTCTCAAAATCGCGCCTTGATCGGAGGTAGTTACTAACTCCGTTTGGTCCCCGGTCACCTAGCGCCATATAAAGAACTTAGGGTTTTCGGCAGGGCTGTGATACGAGTTGTTCTAAGCCTCAAAACACTACTACAGACAGCCCTATCACAGACGGTTCGGAACCGTCATCACAGACGGTTCCTGAACCGTCAGTGTTTAGGTGTCAGTGATAGTTGGTGGTTATCACAGACGGTTCCTGAGCCGTCTGTGATAACTCACATTATAGACGATCTTGACTACTACAACCGTCGTGATAGTGCGGTATCACGACGGTTGTTTATAAAACCGTCGTGATAGTCTCGTATCACGCAGCGGTTTTGTAAAAAATCGTCTGTGATACGAGACTATCACAGACGGTTTTTGTATAAACAACCGTCTGTGATACCGCACTATCACAGACGGTTAGTAGTCAAGACCGTCTGTGATACAGACTATCACAGACGGTTTTTGTTTAAACAACCGTTTGTGATACTCGTCTATCACAGACGGTTAATAATCAAGACCGTCTGTGATATACACAATATCACAGACGGTTTGTATTACAAACCGTCTGTGATATTGTGTATATCACGACGATGCGATTGTAAAGGCCGTCGTGATATCATTCACACCACGACGGCACTCTTTGAAACCGTCGTGATATTGTACCACGACGGTTTGTAACAACGAACCGCCTCGTGATACCATGTGCTTCATCCATTTTATTTGCCGCTAGCCTCGGGATATGCTAGCCATGCCCTCCGAAAGTAGCAAGCGAGCGATTCTGAGATAAATAATGATATAAGTTAATTGCAACTCATAGTAAATTACAACAAAATTCGATACACAGATGAATGTAACAAACGGCCAGCAGATCACATACATATATATATAGAATGAAAATCGTTACACAACATCCGACAAATGAATTCAATTGAAGGAGAATTGTTTGATTGTACAGTTGAATCCAATGTTTCAACATCTAATTATCACCATTGCGTGGAACTCTCCATTCTTATTTATGACCTCTGCTAGCAAGAATTGGGAGATGATTCCACGAATATCGACGAGATTGTCAAGATCATATGCACTTTCGTCGAAGTTCACCTGCTGTCGCTAGGAGCAATGTTAAGTCATTAATTAGCATGTGTGTGTAATATAAATACATATATATAATCAGAAAATAATAATTATTGGAAGGACCTGACAAACCTCTGGATCATTGATCTTAGTACCCATGATTTCCTTCATATGGCGGCAAACGTAGAATCCACATACGCTGCTCAGAGTGCTTGGTGGCATCAAAAATAGAATTACATACATCGGTATTGTCAATTCTAGAGGCATTATAACAAAGTATGATATAGGATTGTTGTGTTGTAGCGGCACCGGAAATCGCGTGTTGTGTCGTAGCGTGTCATCTGGATTTTTGTCGGTGTTCCTCCTTGGGCAACATAATCGCAAACGCCCACGTGATTCAAAAACTTAGCCTCTACCGTGGCAAACAAAAGAAATATTACAATAGAGTTATGTATGGAGGAAATGAGTTTACCTGTTAAGTACTTCTTGCACACGACTGAAGTCGTGGTAGCTCCTAAGGAGGGAATCAAGGTATATTACCTTGCTCCACTTTGGTACAATCACAATCAAAATCCAGTGATGCCTAGTTATGTGTGTCACCACAGTGATTAATCCTAAGTTCATGCTGCATGTAAAGTACAAATGAAACATATGTGTGGCAACTAGTGAAGCACTTACCCTTGGTTGTAGGGTACCATGATGTACTCCTTGTCGGTGTGAGCAATCAATCCCTCGTTATGTAACCTTGCACGAAGGATGCATCTGTTGATAGATTGCTCGGAGACCAACCGAGGGTCGAGGAAACTCACCGGTCGTCGCGATTGCGGACTTGTTGGATCATGTATCTATACATAAAGAAAGAGTAATGACATTTATCTGTATAACGTGAATGTAGAACTTCATTGTACAGTACACTTACAGGGTCCAGCATCGTAGAAGTGAGGCGTCGAGTTCGTCGAGATTGAATAGTAAGAATAAATCTTCGAATGTCACGACGATGTAGCCCGGGTCGTGGAGGAAATGTGTCTCGTTATATTTCAGAGTGAATGCACTCACGGTTTGGCTTCATGTTGACTTCTCCATGTACCGGGCATGCAATCTATTGCAAATCATACCAAGTGGCGTAATTGTGAGTCGCACCAACGACACTCCTAGAGTAAACGTCCATGGCACGGGACGGCTTAATTTTCTTCGCATGAGCCTTGGAGGCCTTGGAGCCTCGCTTGTGATATGTTCTCGGTGGCGTCTCGGCGGGAGCCGATGCAATGATTTTATGGATTTGAGGTGGAGGTGGAGCCACCGAGCCGATGTGCAGTCCGTATGACGTCCTCTTGGGCCACTGGATGTGAAGATTGTGGCACGGACATGTCGAGGACGATGTCCCTCTTGGGCCACTGAATGAATGTGTGGACGGCATCCCCTAATGTCTTAATCTCTTCGTTTGGGGCTTCTCAAGAGGGACGGAATTAAAATATCATTAATCATGTCCACCTGGACCTTTATGAAACCGGTGTCTACTTGTACACCGTGCACCAGCGTCCTTGGCAGCATTGGATACACCATGCCTCGCCCAGCGTCAACGGGAATAGAGCCAACAAGCCTAACTTTGAGGCTGCAAGGCATGGGCTCCTACATAACGATACAAGAGATGAGTTAAGGCGTCCACCAGAGAGATCTATGTACCATTCTAAAGAGGTACATTACCTGAATGTCATCAATACGTGGCGGTCGTCGCTATGTTCAGAAATGGTGTGGACACGCAGCTATCTGACGTTGAGTGGGACTGGTACCGCAAGATTACTAGAGTGGGTTGCGATTGGTTGCGACTTGTCTCGCTTCTTCCCCGAACGAATCTATCTCTCCTCGAAGTGAGGCATCGCTCTTGAAGTGAGGCGAGTTGTTCCTCAAGTTGAGCATGAAGCTCATGTTTTATTTGTTCGATGCGGTACGCCTTGGATCTCTTCCTACTCCTATATGTCTCGGAGTAATCTGGAAATCCGTGCCTCCAAGGTACATAAACCCCCATGCCTCGTGTGCGACCTGGGTGCTCCTTGTTTCCCAAGGCCTGTGATAGTAAATCTATCTCCCTATATTCTTCAAAGGAGCCACAAGAAGATTCGGTAGTCAATGATTGCTGCAAGAGGCAATTAATCATGTTATTTTGAACCCATGAAGTTCAAGAGGTGTTAACAACTATCTTTGTTTAACATATTTTACCAGCGTTGGGACACTTCCTCATCCTGGGTTTTGAAAGAGACACCAAGATGTGGTTGATGACCTCGCTCTTAACCAGCCGAGCTGCTGTTTGCGATCAAAGAAATGGCGGAGAGGCCTCCGATCGGATTGCGACCTCATCCTGCATCCTCCATTGGGATTTTACCCGCTGCACCCAGCAGTGCCGAGTCTGAGGAGTGCGTGTTTTTGACCGGAGGTCCTTGTGCGCCGCACTTTGTTGTTCAAATCGGTCGTCGCCTTCATCCGCACAAAGGCCTCCCATGTTTTCGGCGACACGAAAGGATACTTGTGAAGGCGTGACATCCTCGCCACGTGCCGCCACAAGAGTGCTCTTAAAATTCTTCCATGCTTTTCCCATCGCGAACGGCCTGCTGCACGAGTCCCCTGCTTCACTGGGAACTCGAACAATTTGTAAGTTCCTCCCATAGCTGATTTTTGTGATCCTTTGTCAAATCTTTCCACTTGCTATGGTGATGGGGACCCGTTGCCTTCAATTATCCCCAGTAGTCCGAAATGATGACGCTGCGACGGTTCCAGGGACCCCATCCGGAGACCACCATGATGGTCATTCTGACTGTGGCCATTTCGATACTCCTCGGCCACGCTTAGATTTCGCAGTCTTGGGAGCGTGAGACCCGGATGACGACGATGAAGACTGTAGGACGCCATCTCTTCTAAGAAAAAACTAATCAAGTGAGCTATGGACCCAACTTGTCAAAGTTCTATGAATCAAGTGAAGCATATAACATAAAATACATGTGAAGCATATAACGTGTGAAGCATATAACATAAAATACATGTGAAGCATATATATATCATAAAGCTAACATGTGAAGCATATAACATAAAATACATGTGAAGCATATAACATAAAATACATGTGAAGCATATATATCATAAAGCTAACATCCAAGCATATAACATAAAATACATGTGAAGCGTACAACATAAAATACATGTGAAACATATAACATGTGAAGCATATATATATCATAAAGCTAACATGTGAAGCATATAACATAAAATACATGTGAAGCATATAACATGTGAAGCATATAACATGTGAAGCATATAATATAAAATACATGTGAAGCATATATATATCATAAAGCTAACATGTGAAGCATATAACATAAAATACATGTGAAGCATATAACATGTGAAGCATATATATATCATAAAGCTAACATGTGAAGCACGAGGAGGGACCCGGCGGGAGGAGGCGGCGTCGGGAGGAGGTAGCGGGTCGGGAGGGACCGGCGGCGTGGGAGGACGGCGTCGGGGGACGGGCGGCGTCGGGAGGGACCCAAGGCTTGGAGGGAGAGGCGGCGTCGGGAGGGAGAGGGCGTCGGGAGGTACCGGCGGTCGGGGGACCGCCGGCCGAGGAGGGAGCGTCGGGAGGGACCGCGGCCGGGAGGGACCAGCGGTGGGAGGAGCAAAACCTAGCTAGCGGGCGCCGCAGAGTGGAGACCAAGAGATCGCGGCAGCAGACTCCGTGAGACCTAGCTGCGGGTATTTAAAGATGATCTATCACGACGGTTCTATCAATATAACCGTCGGATATATAGATATCACTGATTTGTTCTATATATATAACCGCTCATGATATTCATATTATCACGCACGGTTCTAGATATATAACCGCCTGTGATATCCATTCTCCTGACATAGCATGTCCTTGTGCTCTTCAATATATGGGGTCACTTCAGTCATGTGTTGTAAAATCATGAAATGGGCTTGAGCATACGTATTTTGATCCGGAGTTATTGCTTTCTCCCGATAGTCCCTATACCTCTAACCTCCCTCGTGACGAGATAGAGGTACACCTATCGGCTCTACCGAGCCATGTAGCCGATGCAGAATTCAATGACCTCTTACGTTGTATAACCTTCGATGATGCTACCTCCTGGCCGAGATCGATTGCGTACATAGGACTTCGAATTCCCATGTACCTCTCGAAGGGTACATATGACGAGAAATACGGGCCACATATTTTATCTCTTTCACAAGGTGGACAATGAGATGGACCATGATATCAAAAAAAGATGGAGGGAAATACATCTCTAGATGACATAGAGTTGTCACCACCTCGGTTTGCGAGCATCTAGTCCATCCGGATCAATGACCTTCGAGCAATTGCGTTGAAGAAATAACATAGCCTTATGATTGTCACTCGAACCTTGTTGGCAAAATTCTTCTAATTGCAACGGTAGCATTTGAGTCATTAGCACATGACGGTCGTGAGACTTCATGCCAATTAATTTCAAATGTTCCATGGAAACAAGTTTCTTCATGCTTGTGGAGTGACCGGATGGAACTTTCACACCATTTAAGGACCGGCACAATTCAGTTCTCTCGGACTTAGACAGTGTAACATCTTTGGGGAAGGTACGTTCGGCCTTTATCGGTCTCTATCGGTGCTAACTCGGTCCCGATGTTCATAGCGACCAAGTCACGCCTTGCGTTAACACCATCCTTTGTTTTATCAGAATGTTCAAGAAGAGACCAATCAAACTGTCACATACATTCTTCTCACGCATGACATCGATGCAATTGCGAACTTCTAAGTGCTCCCAATAAGGCAAGTCCCAAAATATTGACCTCTTTTTCCACATGTTCTTCCTCAATTTACGCCCCTTGCCAAACACAACATTTATATCCTTGACCATATCAAACACCTATTTCCGCTAAAAGGTCTTGTTGAGCCATCCTCTTTTTTCCGTCAAATTGTTTCTTCCTCTGCGGTATGGGTGATACTTTGGAAGGAACCTACGGTGACGATGTATACAGTTTTTCATGAGTTGTTCAACCACACACTCTCAGATAATCTAAGCGGTGCGGACACGCTTTGGCTCCTTTTATACTCAACCCCGACGAAGTTACCAAGGGCGTGAAAATCATTAATGGTGCGTAACAACATGGCGTGTAGAGTGAAGTTCTCTCGCTTGTCCGCCCATACATGTACCCCTTCATTCCACAAGATTGCAAGATCTTCCACCAATGGGGCTAGGAACACATCAATATCATTGCCGTGTTGCTTCGCCCTTGATAAGTAGTGACATCAAAATATATTTCGCTTCATACACACCAAGGAGGAAGGTTGTACATGCACGAGTCACGGGCGGTGCTATGTCACCGGTGCTCATGTTACCAAAAGGATTCATTCCATCGTATCAACCCAAACCTTATATTTCTTGTTCCACCGAAATCTACAAACATCCTATCGATGTTCCTCCACCGGCGTAATCAACAACATGTCTTATCATTCGTCTTTCTTACGCTTTCGTCATAGTTAACGCATCAATCTTGCATCCTTGCGGTTTGCAAATAAACGCTTCAAACGGGGATTACAGGAAGATACCACATCACCTTAGCAGAGGTCCTTGCTTCACCTCGATGCCCTTCCCATCATCGAGTCATTTTACGCTTGTATCGGGATGCTTTGCACACCGGACAAACATGTAAGCTAGCATACTCTTTACTTGCAGGATACAATCATTCGACATGCATGTATTCTTTCTACTTCCATTCCTAATGGACAAAGAATCTTCTTGGCTTGGTAGGTGGTTCTCGCAACACATTTCCCGTTGAAGCATGTCCACTAGAGACCTAATAATGCCGTGAAACTCTTGTCGGACCAACCATTGTTTGCCTTCAATTTTAGTAGTTCTAGAACCGATGACAACCTCGTGATATTGCGGCATGATGCCCGAACAAAGGTTTCTCCGAGTCCTCCATCAAGCCCTCGAATTTACCAAACTCTCTCTCACTATAGTTCCTTCGCATCACGTAACATCCGATCCGATTGTCATCCTCGCGACCTATCATCATGATCCGATTGTCATCCCGCGACCTATCCTCATGATCCAGTTGTCATCCGCGACCTTTCCTCATGATCGAAAGAGCGGCCCACAACCGCATATCGTTGTCTCCCTCGACTATGTCATAACTATCTTCTGTGTACTCTTCTTCTTCACCGTGATCGTCCAACATTTGTACCCTTTTCAAAACCCTTGAATCAAGTGAGCTTCAATCATGCCGAGTTGCTAAACATCTTGAGATTATCACAATCAATACATGGGCAATACATATATTTCATCCCCTTCTTCAACATATCCATTTCGCCGCCCTTCTAAAAGCGGCATACGCAAGAATGTACTCTTCACCACACGGTTCTCAATATACATCCAACTTGGTCCATCTACGCTACACAAGTGACAAATGGGTGTCAAAATGATTATTACCCTACTACTAACCTCGATCAAATCACTAAGAATGTTAAGTAATTGAGTACTAATCGATCGGATCACTAAGAATGTTAAGTAATTAAGTATACTAACCTCGGATCGATATTTATATTTCAATACATGTTAATTTGATTCTAGTTATATGTCCATGCTTTCTTTGACTAATATTACAATTCCTTTTATATATTTGTTTATGCGATCCTTGTCACCCTACTAAAAGTAATAGCAATACTACCCTCTTTGAAAATAAGTCCGTAAGTAAAATGCCATGCTTAGACTGCTTAGGTAGTCATGGGTGTGAGAGCACCCAAGCATCACTTTTAAACGTAAAGTTGATTGGGCAGCCATTGTGATGATGACCGTGTATGTTGGATAAGTATTTTACGTTCCAAAGAACCCCACATGCTTAGCTATCCGGGCGGATGGTTCGAGGTGTGTATGTGTTGAATCTTGTGATGACCTCCCAAGGTACAACAGTACAACCATCATTTGGCAAAGTGTAGGCATGGCTAAATAACTTGCGTAGCTCTAGTGTGGTTACGTGAAGGTGTGAACACGAGCAAAGGGATGGATGGTCTCATCCTCGCCTTTGCCCGTGATGGCTCACGAGGACCCTTCTCGACGGATGGTGCGATCCTCTGTAAGATAGACCTTAGAGGGCGTAACCACAAGTAGGATTATGCATTGTAACAGTCTTGTGATAGTCTACTCAACTACATGGCTAAGGAATCATGTGGGGCAATGCGCAGACTTATATCTTGTGGGTAAAGTGTACAAACTCGCAGAGTAAGAACTATTCGAATAGCCATGCCCACGGTCAAGCGGACATGAGAACATAACCGATATAGTTCTATTTCAAAATTTTGTGGGTGGAAAGCGGAAAAAGTGGAGGGCAGAGAAAGACCCTTATTTGTGTTGCCCTGGGTGTCGTTCCAGTGATAAGGTAAGCGGTTATTTATACGCAAAGGTTAAGCATATGAATGCACGAGACTATGAAATGGTGGATGGAATCGGATCGCTATTACTATTGCATTACGTCACATTATGTTTACCGTTTAAATGGCTAAGTATCGGAAGTTTTATATATTATATTTCAAAAGCAAATAATGGTAATGCTTCTCCTAAAAATAAAATGCCGGAAAAATAAATAGGGTTAGTAAGAAAAAGCTTGTTGTGGTATTGGTGGATTCGAATAGATAATATGTATATAGAAAGTGTATGTTCGGTGGATTAAATAAATAATGTCGCTACGTTTGGTGGATTAATTAAATGATGTTACCCGCTGTTTGGAATTTAGACATCAAACAATATATGAAGTGTATATTCGGGTGATACAATGAAGGATGTCACCTACTGTTTGGAGTCTTAGACAACAATCGATAAATAAAGAGAGTGTGTGTTTGGTGGATTAAGTCAATTATGGCAATCGCATGGTGGAGTCTAGGTAGCAACTATAACACTATGATTCAATAATGATAATGCTACCAAAAGTAAATTTACCGCAAATAGAACAACCCGAGCCTTTCCTTTGCTAAGCCATCCATACTATTTAATTGCATCCGTGTATTGGCTCGCTGAACCTGACGGTTAGTGTGCTCACTCTCGCTCTCACAACAAATCCAGAGTCAAGAATCAGATCACTGCGCCTCAGCAACACCACTGGTCATGATGACAAAGAAGATGAAGATGTCAAGGCTGGGTCGCGAACCTCCGGTTGGCTGCACGTGGGAGCATACAGGATTCCCCTGTGCCTCGTTCTTCCTATCTTTGCAATTTCTGATTTCAGCCCTAACCGGCTCATGTAAGTTTACTATATTATTATGCTTCCGCATGATATGTATTTGATATTCATTTTACGTATCTGTGAGCACTATCTACCGATCTGAGAATAGTACAATAAATCTGGGGTCTGACAGTTTAGCCGGTAAGAAATACAAACGAACACACTACTTATGCACAAATAAGTCGTGCTCAACAGGCTAAGGAGAGTGATGTATGTCGGAGTAGTTGCTTTAGCTCCCAATCTCTCTTTTCCCCCTCTTTCTTGGTTTCTACTTCATTTACTATATACTTAGAAAAGGGAGGGCACAAACCGTGTACATAAATACATACTAGATAGTGGTTAATTACAGTTTAGTGAACAGAACTCATCTTCCTCTTCAATCGTCCGGCTCCGTTCATGTGCTGACGAGGTTATTGCCAGTGGCTACCGCTATGGACGAGGCGCTGCTGCTGCTGCTGCTGCTGGGGCGATGGTGCGCGTGGCCGCGCGAGACACTGGGGAGGCTGCCCCTGGCGGCGAGCCGGGCCGGCGCCGCGACCTGGTGGACGCAGCGCATGGCTCGCGGCGGCCTGGCGCGGGAGGCGTGCATAAGGTGGTGGCCGAGGCGGTGATGGCCGGCTACCGGCAGGGGTGGACGGTGGGCTGGCTGATGCTGCACGCGGCGTCCTGGTCCCCCCTGGCGGGAGCAGGAAGGCACAGATCTTTAGCTGCTGAGGCCGTTCCTGGCTCGCCGCCGCCGCGTCGTACTCCTCCAGTAGGTTCGCTAGGTCGTCGTCGCTCGTCACGGAGACCAGTGCGTCCAGGTCCCCGTTGGCAGCTGGCACCGTACGCTTACCGCGTCCCACCCGCACAGCTCCCGTAGCTTCCGGTGCAACTCTGCACGTAGCAAACGTCGGGATAAAGCAGAGCACATGCCACAATTAAAAACGCATGCACGGGTGGTTGATGGATGCGTACCGGAGAAGCGAAGGAAGCGGTGGACATTGAGGGACGCGGGTGTCGCCACCGACGTATCGCAGCTGGCCGTTGTGGTGGCGCGGGAGGATCTTGCCGCCCTAGCTGCAAAGGAACTTGACGCCGTTGGTCGCGGCAGGGGCCGGCGGCTTCACGGCGTATACGTCATCAACGACCCAAACGACACGCACGACGAGGAGGACGATGACGAGGTGCCCGCCATGCTCTGTGGAGGAGAGCGGCTGCAGAGTTGTGGGCAGGTTTGGAGCAGGGGCGGCGGGTTTTGTTGGGTGCCCTGGAGCTGGCTCCAGCTTCATACTGGCACCCGGTTAGGTATATTTATATCTTGGCAAAAGGAAGGGATTGCTTAGACTCATCTTTAACTTCTGATAATTTAGGTTCTGAAGTTCTGATATTTGTTTAGGATGGTAAACAATCATACTTTCTACATGTTGTATCTTAATCTCTAGGATTATTTTTGCATTAGATTGATAGACTAGCAAACTCGATATATTACAAGGTGTACTCATGTAACTTTAAACATGTAGAGCACTTGAACTGAAAGAAGGAAAACTCAAATATATTAGAGTAAATATATAGAAAGAACTATAGTCAACCGAGTTGTAGCCCAACTAGTGCAACACCCAGATGCCCAGCCATATGGCGCTCCTTAGGTTTTTTGTCCTTCAAGTTTGAGCTCATGACACATTTAATTAGAATCCAAACCCTTTGACAAATTATTCCAATTCCACTCCCACAATTTGGTTCTCTTATCCCAAAAAAGCTCCCTATGTCAGCGACAAATGTATTTTGCCTCAATTTTATCGATTTCGGGACTCACGGAATCTCTAATTAGAAATCTGTGAGCTAAAAATATAAAAATATGGTCACTAAATAGCTCTTTCGAGAGTTTTGTTGGGTTGATCTCAGCTAACCAACTCCGAGATTTCAGGAAGACTCCGTCTCAAAATCGCGCCTTGATCGGAGGTAGTTACTAACTCCGTTTGGTCCCCGGTCACCTAGCGCCATATAAAGAACTTAGGGTTTCGGCAGGGGCTGTGATACGAGTTGTTCTAAGCCTCAAAACACTACTACGAACAGCCCTATCACGAGCGGTTCGGAACCGTCATCACGAGCAGTTCTGAACCGTCGGTGTTTAAGTGTCGATGATAGTTGGTGGTTATCACGAGCGGTTCTGAGCCGTGCGTGATAACTCACATTATAAACGATCTTGACTACTAACAAATGCGTGATAGTGCGGTATCACGAGCGGTTGTTCTAAAAACCGTGCGCGATAGTCTCGTATCACGAGGCGGTTTTGTAAATCGTCGTGATGCGAGACTATCACGAGCGGTTTTGTATAAACAACCGTGCGTGATACCGCCTATCCTGACGGTTAGTAGTCAAGACCGTCGTGATCTGAACTATCACGAGCGGTTTTGTTTAAACAACCGTTTGTGATACTCGTCTATCATGACGGTTAATAATCAAGACAAATACGTGATATACACAATATCACGAGCGGTTTGTATACAAACCGTCGTGATATTGTGTATATCCTGACGATCGGTTGTAAAAGCCGTCGTGATATCATTCACCACGAGCGGCACTCTTGAAACAAATGCGTGATATTGTACCACGAGCGGTTTGTAACAACGAACCGTCTACGTGATACCATGTGCTTCATCCATTTTATTTCTTTGCTTTTGGCTAGCCTCGGGATATGCTAGCCATGCCCTACGAAAAGTAGCAAGCGAGGCGGATTCTGGATAAATATGAGATATAAGTTAATTGCAACTCATAGTAAATTACAACAAAATTCGATACGGAGATGAATGTAACAAGCGGCCGGATCACATACATATATATATAGAATGAAAATCGTTACACAACATCGACAAATGAATTCAATTGAAGGAGAATTGTTTGATTATGCAGTTGAATCAATGTTTCAACATCTAATTATCACCATTGCGGCGTGGAACTCTCCATTCTTATTTATGACCTCTGCTAGCAAGAATTGGGAGATGATTCCACGAATATCGGCGAGATTGTCAAGATCATATGCACTTTCGTCGAAGTTCACCATTGTCGCTAGGAGCAATGTTAAGTCATTAATTAGCATGTGTGTGTAATATAAATACATATATATAATCAGAAAATAATAATTATTGGAAGGACCTGACAAACCTCGGATCATTGATCTTAGTACCCATGATTTCCTTCATATGGCGGCAAGCGTAGAATCCACATCGTTGCCACAGCTAGCTGTGGTGGCTTTAAAAATAGAATTACATACATCGGTATTGTCAATTCTAGAGCATTATAACAAAGTATGATATAGGATTGTTGTGTTGTGGCGGATTCAGGAAATCGCGTGTTGTGTCGTGGCGTGTCCTTTGGATTTTTGTCGTGTGTTCCTCCTTGGGCAACATAATCGGCAAAGCGCCCTCGTGATTCAAAAACTTAGCCTCGGCGTGGCAAACAAAAGAAATATTACAATAGAGTTATGTATGGAGGAAATGAGTTTACCTGTTAAGTACTTCTTGCACACGACTGAAGTCGTGGTAGCTCTAAGGAGGAATCAAGGTATATTACCTTGCTCACTTTGGTACAATCACAATCAAAATCGGTGATGCCTAGTTATGTGTGTCGTCACGGTGATTAATCCTAAGTTCATCTTGCATGTAAAGTACAAATGAAACATATGTGGCAACTAGTGAAGCACTTACCCTTGGTTGAAGGGTACCATGATGTACTCCTTGTCGGTGTGAGCAATCAATCCCTCGTTATGTAACCTTGCACGAAGGATGCATCGTGTTGATAGATTGCTCGGAGACCAGCGGGGTCGAGGAAACTCACCGGTCGTCGCGATTGCGGACTTGTTGGATCATGTATCTATACATAAAGAAGAGTAATGACATTTATCGTATAACGTGAATGTAGAACTTCATTATACAGTACACTTACGGTGTCGGCATCGTAGAAGTGAGGCGTCGAGTTCGTCGAGATTGAATAGTAAGAATAAATCTTGAATGTCACGACGATGTGGCAGGGTCGTGGAGGAAATGTGTCGTTATATTTGAGTGAATGCACTCTGCGGTTTAGCTTCATGTTGGACTTCTCCATGTACCGGGCATGCAATCTATTGCAAATCATACCAAAGTGGCGTAATTGTGAGTCGCACTGCGACACTCCTAGAGTAGCGTCCATGGCACGGGGGCGGCTTAATTTTCTTCGCGCATGAGCCTTGGGCCTTGGAGCCTCGCTTGTGATATGTTCTCGGTGGCGTCTCGCGGGGCCGATACAGAACTTCTTGGATTTGGAGGTGGAGGTGGAGCCAGGGCCGATGTGCCGAGTCGAGCGGCGTCCCTCTTGGGCCTTTGGATGTGAAGATTGTGCACGGACATGTCGAGGCGATGTCCTCTTGGGCCTTGAATGAATGTGTGGGCGGCATCCCTAATGTCTTAATCTCTTCGTTTGGGGCTTCTCAAGAGGACGGAATTAAAAATATCATTAATCATGTCCACAGGACCTTTAAACCGGTGTCTACTTGTACACCGTGCGGCGTCCTGGCAGATTGGATACACATGCCTCGCCCGGCGTCGGGAATAGAGCCAACAAGCCTAACTTTGAGGTACGCAAGGCATGGGCTCCTACATAACGATACAAGAGATGAGTTAAGGCGTCCACGGAGAGATCTATGTACCATTCTAAAGAGGTACATTACACGAATGTCATCAATACGTGGCGGTCGTCGCTATGTTCGAAATTGGTGTGGACACGCACTCTTTGACGTTGAGGGGATGGTACCATGATACTAGGAGTGGTTGCGATTGGTTGCGGACTTGTCTCGATTCTTCCATAGCGAATCTATCTCTCCTCAGTGAGGCGATGCGCTCTTGAAGTGAGGCGGATAGTTGTTCCTCAAGTTGAGCATGAAGCTCATGTTTTATTTGTTCATTGTGATGCGCCTTGGATCTCTTCCTACTCCTATATGTCTCGGAGTGTCCTGAAATCCGTGCCTCAAGGTACATAAACCCCATGCCTCGTGTGCGACACAGGGTGCTCCTTGTTTCCCAAGGCACGTGATAGTAAATCTATCTCCCTATATTCTTCAAAGGAGCCACAAGAAGATTCGGTAGTCAATGATTCTTGCAAGAGGCAATTAATCATGTTATTTTGAACCCATGAAGTTCAAGAGGTGTTAACAACTATCTTTGTTTAACATATTTTACGAGCGTTGGGACACTTCCTCATCTGCGGGGTTTTGAAAGAGACACAGAAGATGTGGTTGATGACCTCGCTCTTAACGATTCGGCGCTCGTTTGCGATCCGGCAAATGGCGGAGAGGCCTCCGATCGGATTGCGACCTCATCCGCATCCTCCATTGCGGGATTTTACCCGCGTACCAGCGATGCCGCAGTGCAGTGGTGCGTGTTTTTGTGGAGGTCCTTGCGCGCACTTTGTTGTTCAAATTCGGTCGTCGTCTTCATACACAAAGGCCTCCCATGTTTTCGGCGACACGAAAGGATGCCGTGAAGGCGTGACATCCTCGACCACGTGCCGTCACAAGAGTGCTCTTAAAATTCTTCCATGCTTTTCCCATCAGCGACGGCCTGCCGTTACTGCGAGTCCACAATGTGCTTCTCGGGAACTCGAGCAATTTGTAAGTTCCTCCATAGCTGATTTTGTGATCCTTTGTCAAATCTTTCCGAGCTTGCTATGGTGATGGGGACCCGTTGCCTTCAATTATCCATGGTAGTCCAGAAATGATGGCTTTTCGGCGGTTCGGAGGGACCCCATCAGAGAGACCACCATGATGGTCATTCGGAGACTGTGGCCATTCGATACTCCTCGGCCACGTTTAGATTTCGCGGTCTTGGGGCGTGAGACCCGGATAGCGGCGATGAAGGCGTGTGGACGCCATCTCTCTTCTAAGAAAAAACTAGCGAAGTGAGCTATGGACCCGACTTGTCAAAGTTCTATGAATCAAGTGAAGCATATAACATAAAATACATGTGAAGCATATAACGTGTGAAGCATATAACATAAAATACATGTGAAGCATATATATATCATAAAGCTAACATGTGAAGCATATAACATAAAATACATGTGAAGCATATAACATAAAATACATGTGAAGCATATATATATCATAAAGCTAACATCGAAGCATATAACATAAAATACATGTAGCGTACAACATAAAATACATGTGAAACATATAACATGTGAAGCATATATATATCATAAAGCTAACATGTGAAGCATATAACATAAAATACATGTGAAGCATATAACATGTGAAGCATATAACATGTGAAGCATATAATATAAAATACATGTGAAGCATATATATATCATAAAGCTAACATGTGAAGCATATAACATAAAATACATGTGAAGCATATAACATGTGAAGCATATATATATCATAAAGCTAACATGTGAAGCACGAGGAGGACCGGCGTCGGGAGGAGGCGGCGTCGGAAATAGCGGCGTCGGGAGGGACGGCGGCGTCGGGAGGACCGCGTCGGGGGACGCGGCGTCGGGAGGACCGGCGTCGGGAGGGAGGCGGCGTCGGGAGGAGGCGCGCGGGAGGTACCGGCGTCGGGGACCCGGCCGGCAGGAGGGCGGCGTCGGGAGGGACCCGGCGGCGTCGGGAGGGACCAGCGGTGGGAGGAGCAAAACCTAGCTAGCGAGGCGCTGCAGTGGAGACCAAGAGGCTGCGGCGGGCAGACTCCGTGAACCTAGCTGCGGGTATTTAAGATGATCTATCACGAGACGGTTCTATCAATATAACCGTCACGATATATCATATCCTGAGCGGTTCTATATATATAACCGTGCATGATATTATATTATCCTGACGGTTCTAGATATATAACCGTGCATGATATCCATTCTCGACATAGCATGTCCTTGTGCTCTTCAATATATGGGGTCACTTGGTCATGTGTTGTAAAATCATGAAATGGGCTTGAGCATACGTATTTTGATCGAGTTATTGCTTTCCTCCGATGGTCCCTATACCTCTAACCTCCCTCGTGGCGAGATAGAGGTACACCTATCGGCTCTACACGAGCCATGTAGCCGATGCGAATTCAATGACCTCTTACGTTGTATAACCTTGATGATGCTACCCTCAATTCGAGATCGATTGCGTACATAGGACTTGAATTCCATGTACCTCTCGAAGGGTACATATGGCGTGAAATACGGGGCCACATATTTTATCTCTTTCACAAGGTGGACAATGAGATGGACCATGATATCAAAAAAGATGGAGGAAATACATCTCTAGATGACATAGAGTTGTCACCACCTCGGTTTGCGAGCATCTAGTCCATCCGGATCAATGACCTTCGAGCAATTGCGTTGAAGAAATAACATAGCCTTATGATTGTCACTCGAACCTTGTTGACAAAATTCTTCTAATTGCAACGGTAGCATTTGAGTCATTAGCAGCAGCGGTCGTGAGACTTCATGCCAATTAATTTCAAATGTTCCATGAAACAAGTTTCTTCATGCTTGTGGAGTGACCGGATGGAACTTTCACACCATTTAGGACCTGGCACAATTCAGTTCTCTCGGACTTAGGCAGTGTAACATCTTTGGGGAAGGTGCGTTCGGCCTTTATCGGTCTCTATCGGTGCTAACTCGGTCATGATGTTCATAGCGACCAAGTCACGCCTTGCGTTAACACCATCCTTTGTTTTATCAGGAATGTTGATGAGAGACCAATCAAGCTGTCACATACATTCTTCTCTCGTGCATGACATCGATGCAATTGCGAACTTCTAAGTGCTCCCAATAAGGCAAGTCCCAAAATATTGACCTCTTTTTCCACATGTTCTTCCTCAATTTCGTCCCTTGCCAAACACAACATTTATATCCTTGACCATATCAAACACCTATTTCCCGCTAAAGGTCTTGATCTTGAGCCATCCTCTTTTTTCCGTCAAATTGTTTCTTCCTCTTGCGGTATGGGTGATACTTTGGAAGGAACCTACGGTGACGATGTGTACCTGATTTTTCGCGAGTTGTTCAACCACACACTCTCGGTATAATCTAAGCAGTGCGGACACGCTTTGGCTCCTTTTATACTCAACCCTGACAGGTTACCAAGGCGGGAAAATCATTAATGGTGCGAACAACATGGCGTGTAGAGTGAAGTTCTCTCGCTTGTCATGACCCATACATGTACCCCTTCATTCCACAAGATGTGCAAGATCTTCCACCAATGGGGCTAGGAACACATCAATATCATTGCCGGTTGCTTGACCCTTGGATAAGTAGTGACATCAAAATATATTTCCGCTTCATACACGACCAAGGAGGAAGGTTGTACATGCACGTAGTCACGGGCCGGTGCTATGTCGGTGCTCATGTTACCAAAAGGATTCATTCCATGTACTCAACCCAAACCTTATATTTCGGTTCCACACCGAAATCTACAAACATCCTATCGATGTTCCTCCACCGGGCGAGAATCAACAACATGTCTTATCATTCGTCTTTTCTTACGCTCGCGGTGTTAGCGCATCAATCTTGCATCCTTGCGGTTTGCAAATAAGCGCTTCAAGCGGGGATTACGAGTGAAGATACCACATCACCTTAGCAGAGGTCCTTGCTTCACCTCGATGCCCTTCCATCATCGAGTCATTTTACGCTTGTATCGGGATGCTTTGCACATCGGACAAACATGTGCTAGCATACTCTTTACAGTGCAGGATACAATCATTCCGACATGCATGTATTCTTTCTACTTCCATTCCTAATGGACAAAGAATCTTCTTGGCTTGGTAGGTGGTTCTCGGCAACACATTTCCCGCTGGAAGCATGTCCACTAGGAGACCTAATAATGCCGTGAAACTCTTGTCGACCAACCATTGTTTGCCTTCAATTTTAGTAGTTCTAGAACTGATGACAACCTCAGATATTGCGGCATGCAGCCCGGAACAAAGGTTTCTCCGAGTCCTCCATCAAGCCCTCGAATTTACCAAACTCTCTCTCACTATAGTTCCCTTCGCATCACGTAACATCCGATCCGATTGTCATCCCGCGACCTATCATCATGATCCAGTATTGTCATCCCGCGACCTATCCTCATGATCCGCATTGTCATCCTGCGACCTTTCCTCATGATCGAAAGAGCGGTCCACAACCGCATATCGTTGTCTCCCTCGACTATGTCATAACTATCTTCTTGTGTACTCTTCTCTTCACCGTGATCGGTCCAACATTTGTACCCTTTCTAAAACCCTTTGAATCAAGTGAGCTTCAATCTGCTGTTGAGTTGCTAAACATCTTGAGATTATCACAATCAATACATGGGCAATACATATATTTCATCCCTTCTTCAACATATCCAGCTCGGCCGCCCTTCTAAAAGCAGACACGCCAGTAATGTACTCTTCACTCACACGGTTCTCAATATACATCCACTTGGTCCATCTCGCTTACACAAGTGACAAATGGGTGTCAAAATGATTATTACCCTACTACTAACCTCTCGATCAAATCACTAAGAATGTTAAGTAATTGAGTACTAATCTCTGATCAGATCACTAAGAATGTTAAGTAATTAAGTATACTAACCTCAGATCAGATCACTAAGAAGACGGTGATATTTTTTCGCCACCAACTCCCTAAAGCCGGCCACCTTGCTCCACCGATGCAGCGCAATGAAGACAGATCGGTGTCGACATCCTTCAAGTAAGTACGCCAAGCAATTAATACTATGCAGAATATCACAGACGGTTCCAACCACAAACGGTCTGTGAAAATGATATATCACAGACGGTTCGACATAACCGCTCGTGAATTATCACCGACGGTTATTAATATGAACCGCTTGTGATACAAGCAATATTGTCGCATCGGATTTTTCAATCCGAGAATCTTTCGTGATTACGGCATTATTCCACGGATCGATAGATAATGCCCACGTACATTGTTTGTATCATGTCATACATCGCTTAAACAATAATATTGGCTGCACCATGGTTCCAAATTAAGCCACATCGGACATTAGTTTACAAAAGGGGGCACTTCGGCCGAAAGTCATCATTACAAGCGAACAGCGGAAGAGAAAGCAAAAGTAGGGCCATAACCTCGTGCAAGCGGCGGGGGTACGTGTGCGATGTATATTACAGGATAGATAATATACGTGCACACAATGCCTTAGGTCTAACTTGTTCTAAGCTCGAGAAAATTACGCGAGGCCACCTAATTCCCATCGCCCTTCCTTCCTTCTCGTGACCGGGGCATCTTCATATTCATAATGGTCCTGTGTCCCTGCCTCTGCTTTTGTTAATGCGAGTGTGAGCACACTAACCACCGTGTTTCGTGAATCATCACACGTAATGCGTAATAGAATGTTGGTGATCAAGAGAAGGCTCTAGGTTTATTTTATTTTGCCAGAAACTGCCTTTTCAATACAGTAATTAGAAATCCCTATGACCTAGCAGTTTATGAAGGACACCATTTTCTGGAAATAATTGTATTAATAGTGCACGTAGTCCATCCACCATTACATGGCCTCGCACTTACATCACCTTTAGCATTATAGCGCTTATCTTACCTTTGGGACGACACCAGACAATCCAAACTAGGGCCTTTCCGCCTATGTTTTCCAATTCACCCACCAAATTATTTCAAATGTAACTATATCTAGTTAAGTCCCCATGTTCGCCCATGACCGTGGGCACGGCTATTCAATAGTTTTGACTCTGCAGAGTTTGTACACATTCCCCACAAGAGCGCCAACTCGTTCCCACATGATTCCTTAGTCATATGGTTGAGCGCACCGTCCGTAACCTTTCAAGATATCTAGCCTCTTCGTCATCTCACCCTATGGGCTTATCCCACTTGCGGTGGGTCCCATACGTTGTAACGGATGTTTTCCACAGTCACTAACGCAGCCGGGCTCCACTTCCCCAACGCTTAGGACAGCTGGAAAACTTCACCCTCCCCTTGGTGTCCCTTTAGGCCTTCCTCGCCCTTGCAAATCCACGCCTATCCACTACCAGTGAGACGAGTCCGGGGGTTTCGATAAATCTACTTAGCCAGGTTGTAATTTACAGACTTGTGGTTGTACTGTTTTACACGGGCTAACATGACAAGATTCGGTCCTTATGATTATCTGAGCGGTTCTACCACATCCCAAACTCTTTGTGCTTCCCCTGCACCACATACCAGCCCCCACATCATCCACTCAGATACTAAGCAAGTTTGAGGCTTTTGGGAGCATAAAATAACAGTTCCAAATTTTCTCCAAATATTCCCACCATGATCGCCCAAATTACTATCACATTTGTAAGTGAAATACTTTGGGATAACTATCATCCCCGGTTATCTAGCAATACTAAGCAGTACGATATATCATAACTTTATTTGTGAAAACTACATTACGCTAGTTTTACTAAGGCGACAAGGTTCACATATCCCAAAGGTTGCACAGGTACTACTAACAAACATAGTAATAGGTCTATATCTAAAATCTAAGAAATTTGAACATACTTTAGCACATATAATAATAGCATGCACTTGGATAGTGTAAAGAAAAGTAATTTGCATAAACAAGGGTTCAATATGATCAAGTGATAACTCGCCTTGGTCAAAGTGCTCAGAGGGTTGGGTGTTGGGATCTGCAGCTGCTGCCTCGGCCTCTTCTTCTTGAGTCTCGTAAGCTATTTCAACCGAGCGCGAAAATTTGCATAAAAAGAAAGGCAACAAAATCAACCAAATAACACCAGAAATCCAAATAAACTCTAAAATTTATGATTTCAGTTCTATTAGACAGATCTTGAATTTAGACGAATTTAGAAATTTGTCTCACTCGATTTGGAGTTAAAATGAAGAAGTTATATCATTTTAAAGTTCTCAGTTTAAACAAAATCTTAAAATCATTAAACTCTGACAGGTGGGGCCCACTAACAGTGAGCCACCCACGCACGCGCTGACGGGTGGCGGTCGCTGACCCGCGGGGCCCGTGCGTCAGCGGCTCGGGTTGCACTGCACTCGCTGACGGGTGGGGCCCATCCGTCACGAGCCCACGGACCCGGATCCGACAAAGGGCCCACTGTCGGCGTGGAAAATAAAAGAAAGGCTCAACCGCCGAGCCGGGGCGAACGCCACAGCCGCGGGGAAGAGAGTTGGTCACTAGCTGAGGGAGGAGGCTTTGCCTACCCCTTAAGGATGTTAAATCCTTTTGAGGTGGCTTCGGGAGGCTGCCGAGTAGCGGAGGCAGAGGCCGGTGAGGGGCCGCGGTGGCGCCGGCGAGGGGTGGTCGGAGAGGTGCCGGGGGTGCGTGAAATGTAATCCCGGCACTTCGGTGAAGCCGATGAAGGGGTCGGCAGGGGCGGGGGGCCGAGAGGGTCGGCACAAGCATGGCAGCGGGCTGAGGGAGGTCTCACTAGCGCGGCGGCGACGCGGTGGCCGGGAGCTCCGGGGTGGCGGAAATGAGGTGGTGAGGCTCGAGGTGGTGTAGGAGCGGGAATTGAGCTCGGGTGGGCGGGCCTGGCGAGGATGTCGCCGAGTTGAGGAGAAGAAGGAGCCGGCAATGCACGGGTTTTGGGGCAATTGCTCGAGATGGAGAGGGACAGGATAGCGTGGGAGGACGGAGGAAACTCGGGGTTCTTAAGGGCGCGGGAGGGCAGATCGAGTGCCTCCCGTGCGGTCTTTTCGCCGGCCATGGAAGCAGTGTAGGGGTGGGGTGGTGGCCGAGTTGGCGCTTCAAGGCCGGGTTGGGGAGAAACGTGGGCGGAGGCGGTGCATGCGCGCCACGCGGAGGGGAGTTGTTGGGCGCAGAGAGAGGTGCGGCGGGAAAAGGAGGCGCGGTCGGGCACGCCGGTGGTCCGATGGCGGGGGTCTCCAACGGTCCGAACGTCCGACGGGCCGGGCCGAGGGCGAGCGAAGGGCGCGGGCGTGGCTCGTGTGAGGCGCAAGCGCGAGAGAGAGGGAGAAGAAGACAGGAGGCGTGGGGGGGGTTGGTGGTCGGGGTTGGTGGGCTTGGTTCGTCACCGACCCCAAAACAATATTTTTTTTTTCTTTATTTAAATCCACTCATTTCTTCCACATATTTTGCAAATATGAGAATATATATATATATTAATACAAATCCCCATCTTTAAGGGGAGCTCAACTACACATTTTTATTTATTTAAAACCCCTTTTTATTTATTTCCAACCTTCATATATACATATTTGTATTCACATGTATATACTTTCTCTCATTACTTTTGTAAAGATTTAACCCTATATATAATCCATCACCTAGATCAACTACATTCTTTTGACATCGGATCACCTTTTCGATTCTCCTTTATTATTTTATGCTCTATTATTTCTTTTCTTGCCCATTGGAAATCATCGACTCTCGAATTAAGAAATGATTTAAAGAGAAACAATCCCAAATCAAAATAACCTTAATTAATGCAAGGAAAATGTATAATCCAAAATTTAGTTTCACAGGATGTTACAAACCTACCCCCCTTAAAGAGAATCTCGACCCCGAGATTCAGTCTAGTTTGAGAATAGTTCAGGGTAATCCTTCCTTAGCTGGTCTTGGCGCTCCCGTGTGGCCTCCTTCTTGGAGTGATGACTCCATTGCACTCGCAGTGCGGATGGTTTGATTCTGGTTTTCTTTTCCACGGTGTCCAAGATCTTAATTGGACGCTCCTTGTAGGTCGTCACTCTCGAGCTCCACCGCTTCCATCGGGGTTTGGTCCTCGTGTACCGAGGCATTTCTTGAGTTGAGACACATGGAAGACATTAGCACATCCGCTAAACTTGTGCAATTCCACCGTAAGCCACTTCTCCTTTCTTAGCTATGATCGGAAATGGTCCAACATAGCGAGGGGCAAGTTTGCCTTTGACTTTAAATCGTCGAATTCCTCGTGGGGTGACACCTTCGTGTAGACATGGTCTCCGATTTCAAAACTTAATGGCCTCCTCCTTTATCTCGCATAATTTTTCCGTCTTGACTGGCGGCTAATAACCGATCTCGATCAAAGGACTTTCTTCCGCTTGCTTTAGAGTATCGTGTCCGAATATATATCCTTCCCTACTTCCACCAATGCGTAGGGTGCGGCACTTTTTCCGTACAATGCTTCAAAGGGGACATCTGAAGGTCGGTTTGATAGTCGTTGTTGTAAGCAAACTCGCATCGGCAGACACTTATCCGAGCCCTTGAGAAATCCAGGCACAGTTCAAGCATATCTTCCAATACTTGATTTACTCTCTCCGCTCGACCATCCGTCTGGGGTGATAGGCGGTGCTAAAATCGAGATGAGTACCAAGGGTTCATGCGAGGCTAGCCTGTAAATGCGAGGTAAATTGGGACCCTCGATCTGAGACTATCCGTTTTGGCACACCGTGTAAACACACGATGCGGGACATATATAGTTCTGCCAATTTGTCTCCCTTGTAAGTGGTCTTGACAGGGATGAAATGAGCAACCTTGGTCAGTCTATCCACCACGACCCAAATGGAGTCGTATCCCGACCTTGTTCGGGGAAACCCCGTGATAAAATCCATCCCTACTTCTTCCCACTTCCATTGCGGTATCTTCAGGGGTTGTAACAGTCCTGCCGGTCTTTGGTGCTCGGCCTTCACTCTTTGACAAACATCACAAAGAACGTACGTGTTTCAGAATGTCCCTCTTCATACCGCCACCGCAATATTGCCTCATATCTTGGTACATTTTGGTACTCCTGTGATGAAGGGAATACGCAGAGTTATGGGCTTCCTGAGCATTAAATCCCTAAGGTCCTTTTTGTGAGGTATGAAGACACGGTTTCCGGACTTGAGAACTCCTTGATGATCCATCGTCATTTTAGGGCTTTCCCCTCTTCCATTAATTTCTTCCACTTCAAAAGTTGGGTCTTCTCTGTGTAGCCTCTATCATTTCTTCAATGCTTGTTTGATCTTCCTGTGGTTAGGGCTCCTTCTTCACGATCCCCGTGTTCGTGGCTGCCGCTCTTTATAAAGTTCAGTGGCGTTCTCGAGCCATGAGGTTATTGCAAGAGGCCTTCCGACTGCAGCATCGGCCACCACATTGGCCTTCCCGGGTGGTAATGGACACTGTGTCGTAATCCTTGATCAACTCTAACCATCTCCTTTGCCTCGGGAGTTAAGGTGTGGTGAGTGAAGAAATACTTGAGGCTCTTGTGATCCGTGTATATATCATGTTGATTGCCAATCGATAATGCCTCCAAAGTTTTAAGGCATGAACCATCGACGCTAATTCCGCATCATGGGTGGGATAGTTAACCTCATGAGGACGGAGTTGCACGGATGCATATGCCACAACCTTGCCTCCTCGCATCAAGACGCATCCCAATCCTTGATGGGAAGCATCACAAGATACTTCAAAATCCTTACAAGACATCGTGAAGGACTAGCACCGGGTGGTAGTCAATCTTTTCTTGAGCTCTTGAAAGCTTCCTTCGCGGCCGTGGTCCATTCAAACTTGCTCCTTCTGAGTAGTTGAGTCATTGGCGGGCTATTCTTGAGAATCCTCTATGAATCTTCTATAATATCCCGCCAATCCCAGAAACTTCGCACCTCGATTGAGGAAGGTGGCTTCCATCTCATCACTACCGCAATCTTGGCGGGATCAATGATACTCCTTCCGACACTATATGCCCCAAGAAGCTGATGTCACTTAGCCAGAATTCACACTTGCTATACTTAGCATATAACTGATGCTCTCTTAGCTTCCCTAGCACTAGCGAGGTGCTCGCATGATCTTCTCGCAGCCTTGGAGTAGATGAGAATGTCATCAATGAACACCACCACAAACTTGTCCAAATATTCCATGAATACTTTATTCATAAGATTCATAAAGTATGTCAGCATTTGTCGACTAAAAGACATGACCGTAAACTCGATACCCATACCTAGTGGTAAAGCTGTCTTGGGTATATCTTCAGCCCTAATTTTCAGCTGGTGGTACCCCGACCTCAGATCTATTTTAGAGAAGATGGTGGCTCCACCAAGTTGGTCAAATAGATCGTCAATCCTGGGGAGGGGGTATTTGTTCTTGATGGTTACCTCATTTAATGCCCGGTAATCCACACACATTCTGGCCGTGCCATCCTTCTTCTTTACGAATAATACTGGAGATCCCCAGGGTGAGGAACTGGGTCTAATGAATCCTTTTCCGCAATTCATGGAGTTGGGTCTTTAGCTCTCCTAGCTCTTCCAATCGTCATCATATATGGTCGCTTGGAAATGGGAGCAAGACACGGCTTCAAATTAATAACGAACTCCAAGTCTCTATCTGGGGCATGCTGTAGGTCCTCGAAATACGTCCCGATAATCTTGCACCACTATCATTCCTTCTAAGGGTACATCTTCAAGATAATTTATTTCCCGGCCCCAGCGGTATGGTCGGTCCACTTTCACTTCTATGGTCATTCCAAGGCACTTAGTCAGTTTTACTGTCCTGGAGGCACAGTCTATAACCCCTTTATATCCAAGCTAGCCACCCATTCCTAAGATGATGTCCGTGGTCCGGGAGCTTAGTACTATCGGATCCACTGGAAGTCGCACCTTTCCATGACTATTATTACCCTGTGGCATACTAAGGTAGTCATATCATACCACCGGTGACTTAAGTACATCGCCTCTTTAGAGGATAGGTAGGTAACCCTAGTTTGTCCGCATACCCCTTGGATATAAATGAATGTGAAGCTCCGTAATCAAAAAGAGTTTAGCCGGTATGGACTTGACAGAGAACGTGCTCCATTAGGACTCCCGCCGCCTCGCTTCCTCCGCTGTGACATGGTTGACTCGCCACGGTTGTGAGTTGGGGTAATCTCGCTAGCTTGCAGGTGCGAGGCCCCTTGTCGGGCACGTAAGCTTGGCTACGACAGAGGCATTCTCGCTTGTGGGCACCGTTGGCGAAATGCCCTTTCTCTCCACACCGTAATAGCTAAGGTTGGTCGCGGGTTTATACCCAGATACCGACTCCGGGCGTGGAGTTTGGAAAGAACCCCGCTTGATCGGGTGCCGGAGTTGGAGCCCGGTTGATTGGGTCTTGAGAATGAGGGGTTGTTGAAGAACTTCGAATAAATCTCCTTGCGGTCACGAGTGGTTAGCTTGCGCCACTACCGGCCTCCGATTCTTCTTTTCATTTTCTAGAATTAAAGCCTTGTTCACCACCGGTGGAAACCGGTGAAGTCTTGCACGATCACCGCACCTTAGCTCCTCATTCATGCCTTCAAGAAATCACGATCTTTTCCTCTTCATCGACCACGCCACGAGGCGAACGAGCAAGTCGAGTGAATTTTGTAAGGTATTCACTAATAGTCATGCCCCTTTGCTTAAGAGTACGAACTCGTTCTTCTTCATCCTTAGAATTCCCGCCGACGGTTAGTTTTGAAAGTCTGCCTTGAACTCCGACAAGGTATGACCTCCATGTCGTTGTCCATGGAGGTCTCCTCTGACCTCGGCCATAAGGTAGTTCTCCCACCAATTTGCGCTGCCCCGGAGCCGATGGGTGCAAATATTACTTTGTCTTCAACAAGACTTGGCCAGCGCAGCCTTTCCTTCAGATCCCGAAGCCAATCTTCTGGCTCGAGAGGTTCGTCCGAGGAGAAAGTAAGGGCCGGGTCCTTTGAAAGTCACCTGTGTCGCTTAGATCCGCGGTGCCACCTTGTTGCCCTAAGAATATAGCCTCGCAGAATTGTTTGCCGCGCCATGACTTGCGCCATGGTGGGGTTGGTTGGAGGCGAAGGTTGGCTTCCTCGATCTTGGTCCGCCATGCCCGCCGGCATGACACCGGAAGGAGTCCACCACCCTTGGTTGAGGGTGGCATTGGCCCGAGCCTCGGTTACCTCCTGGCCGCCATCTCGCAGCTTATATTTATACGCATAATTGGCTTAGCACTAATGCTAGGCAAAGCGAAAGAAGACCGCTTATACAAAGAAATAAAAGCCAACAAGATAAACGACAAAAGCAATTTTCAAACACGAGGCCTTTCTTAGAATAAACACCACATAGCCGCCTCTAGGTCGGACTTACAATTACATCACAATTAATTAAAGTTTTGATGGAATAACCACTACGATACAAAAGGTTTTGATAACATGCTACGGTGCACCCTTAGTACTTGCGCCACATCAAGGCACCGCCGCCATCCGGTCTACTCCTCCATGTTTCCAGCTACTGGCCGGAAGGACTGAAGTCGGCGATCGAGAACGAGACCGGCCGCCATCGAACTCGGAGGGGTCGGTCTCGAGCGGGAGCGGCCGCGATCGCGACGTGACCTCCATGGCCAAGAGTCCACCGTGGTCCCGGAGGTCGCACGCCTGCGCGCAGTAGCGTGGTGCGGGTCCACCGCGCCCCGGCCGGCCGGGCGGAGGGGTCGGAGTAGCCAGAGAGCTGGACTGGGCCGCACCGGCCGCGGCCGCCTCGCTTTGGCAATGCTAAGGCTTGCTCGACCGGGCGAGCTGCTGCGGAGGGTCGCCACCGTGTGTGTGGCGACGAGGTGAACTCGAGGGCGGTGATCTCTCCAGAGCGGCAGGCAGGGCCGATCCCATGGCCTGGTCAGTCAACCCGATGTGTGAGCATCGGGTTGTTCTCGCTCACTAGCATGTATGTCTCATTGTATCGCGCATTCTCCCGGCGCGAGGGGTAGTAGCAGGGGGTGCGCCAAGGCGGCCTTGTAGATGTCGCACATCCGTGGCGGCAGAAGGCGGCGTCATTGAAGTGCCACAGCCCCGATGGTCCGCCGGGTGCTCGTCCGAAGACGTGAGGGTGGTCGTCGCAGATCTTCTGCAGATGAACACCTCAATCGCCAAGACCTCTCCTCCACCGTGGTCTTGAGACCACGGTACACGGGCCGGTCCGGATAGCTCTGTAATGGAGGAGCTTATGCAGAACGCCGCAAACCCCTCAGACACTCCGTGGGCCGATAGTCCCAACACCCTCATCTCCACTCCACCATCTCGTAATTTAAATTTCTAGTGTTAGTAACTTTTCAAAATATCAATGAAGGATAGAATGTAATGTGTCTAAGAAGGATAGAGAAAGAAGTAATACACTATATTTTTGGAAACTCTTTTATAAGTTTGATAAAATTATAATCCTATCCTTTGGCTAACGTCCATACTAAGGCCTTTACCCTCAGTCAGATGCTCGATACCGGCCTGTCTGACCGGATTTTTCAATCCGTAATCTTCGTGATTACGGCATTATTCCCCGGATCGAGAGATAATGCCCACAGTACATTGTCAGATCATGTCATACATCGCTAAACAATAATATTACGCACTATGGTTCCAAATTAAGCCACATCGGCATTAGTTTACAAAAGGGGCACTTCGCCGAAAGTCATCATTACAAGCTTAACAATGAAGAGAAAGCAAAGTAGGGCCATAACCTCGTGCAAGCGATCGGGGTATGTGTCGCGTATATTACCCGGGATAGATAATATACGTGCACACAATGCCTTAGGTCTAACTTGTCTAAGCTCGTAAAAGCACGCGAGACCACCTAATTCCCATCGCCCTTCCTTCCTTTCGTGACCGGCATCTTCATATTCATAATGGTCCGTGTCCCTGCTCTCTGCTTTGTTAATGCGAGTGTGAGCACACTAACCACCGTGCTCGTGAATCATCACACGTAATGCAGAATAGAATGTTGGTCGATCAAGAGAAGGCTCTAGGTTTATTTTATTTTGCCGAACCGCCTTTTCAATACAAGAATTAGAAATCCCTATGACCTAGCAGCTTATGAAGGACACCATTTTCTAGAAATAATTGTATTAATAGTGCACAGTAGTCCATCCACCATTACATGGCCTCTCGACTTTACAAAGACCTTTAGCATTATAGTCGCTTATCTTACCACGGGACGACACCCGTGATAAATCCAAACTAGGGCCTTTCTGCCCTATGTTTTTCCAATTCACCCAATAAATTATTTCAAATGTAACTATATCTAGTTAAGTCCCCATGTTCGCCCATGACCGTGGGCACGCTTATTCGAATAGTTTTGACTCGCAGAGTTTGTACACATTCCCCACAAGAGACCGCCAACTCTGTTCCCACATGATTCCTTAGTCATATGGTTGAGCGCACCGTCACCGTAACCTTTCAAGATATCTAGCCTCTTCGTCATCTCACCCTATGGGCTTATCCCACTTGCGGTGGGTCCCATACGCTGCACGGATGTTTTCCACAATCACTAACGCAGCCGGCTCCACTTCCCGCAACGCTTAGGACAAATGGAAAACTTCACCTCCCTTGGTGTCCCTTTAGGCCTTCCTCGCCCTTGCAAATCCACGCCTATCCACTACCAAAGGAGACGAGTCCTGGGTTTCGATAAATCTACTTAGCCAGTTGTAATTTACGCACTTGTGGTTGTAATTGCTTTACACGGCTAACATGACAAGATTCGGTCCTTATGATTATCCGAGCGGTTCTACCACATCCCAAACTCTTTGTGCTTCCCCACCACATACCAAATTTCACATCATCCACTCGGATACTAAGCAAGTTTGAGGCTTTTGGGAGCATAAAATAACAGTCCAAATTTTCTCCACTATTCCCACCATGATCGCCCAAATTACTATCACATTTGTAAGTGAAATACTTTGGGATAACTATCATCCCTGCTATCTAGCAATACTAAGCAAAGACGATATATCATAACTTTATTTGTGAAAACTACATTACGCTAGTTTTACTAAGGCGACAAGGTTCACATATCCCAAAGGTTGCACAGGTACTACTAACAAACATAGTAATAGGTCTATATCTAAAATCTAAGAAATTTGAACATACTTTAGCACATATAATAATAGCATGCACTTGGATAGTGTAAAGAAAAGTAATTTGCATAAACAAGGGTTCAATATGATCAATGATAACTCGCCTTGGTCAAAGTGCTCAGAGGGTTGGGTGTTGGGATCTGCAATGCTGCCTCGCCTCTTCTTCTTGAGTCTCGTAAGCTATTTCAACCGAGCTAAAATTTGCATAAAAAGAAAGGCAACAAAATCAACCAAATAACACCAGAAACCAAATAAACTCTAAAATTTATGATTTCAGTTCTATTAGACAGATCTTGAATTTAGACGAATTTAGAAATTTGTCTCACTCGATTTGGAGTTAAAATGAAGAAGTTATATCATTTTAAAGTTCTCGCTTAAACAAAATCTTAAAATCATTAAACTCGGCGGTGGGGCCCACTAACAAAGGAGCCACCCACGCACGCCCGACGGTGGCGGCCGACCGACCCGTGGGCCTGCGTCAGCGGCTCGGTTAGACCAGCATCACGACGGAAGGGCCCATCCGTCGGCGCACCCCACGATTCATAGCCACCGACAAAGGGCCCACCGTCCGCGCGGAAAATAAAAGAAAGGCTCACTGCAGCGAGCCGGGGCTCGAACGCCACGGAGCTGTGGGGAAGAGAGTTGGTCGCGCTAGCCGGGGAGGGGAGGCTTTGCCACCCCTTAAGGATGTTAAACTTTTGAGGTGGCTTCGGAGGTCGCCGAGTAGCTGAGGCAGAGGCCGGTGAGGGGCCACGGTGGCGCCGGCGAGGGTGGTCGAGAGGTGCCGGGGTGCGTGAAATGTAATCCCGCACTCGGTCAAGCCGATGAAGGGGGTCGACGGGGGCGGGGCGGGAGAGGGCTCGGCGGGCGGCGGCGGCATGCTGGGAGGTCTCACGGCCGGCGGCGACGCGGTGGCCGGAGCTCCGGGGTGGCCGAAATGAGCCGGTGAGGCTCGAGGTGGTGTAGGAGCGGGAATTGAGCTCGGGTGACGGGGTCGGCGAGGATGTCACGAGTTGGGGAGAAGAAGGAGCCGGCGGCAATGCACGGGTTTTTGGGGCAATTGCTCGATGGAGAGGGACAGAGAGCGTGGGAGGACTGAGGAAACTCGGGGTTCTTAAGGGCATGCGGGAGGGCAGATCGAGTGCCTCCCGGCGGTCTTTTCGGCCAGCGGAGCAGTGTAGGGGGGGGTGGCAGTCGAGTTGGGCCATGCCGGGTTGGGGAGAAACCGTATGGAGGCGGGCATGCGCACCACGGAGGGGGAGTCGCTGGGCAGCAGAGAGAGGTGCGCGCGGGAAAAGGAGGCGCGGGGCGGCGGCGCCGGTGGTCCGGCGGGGGTCTCCAACGGTCCGAACGTCCAGACGGGCCGGGCCGAGGGCGAGCGGCAGCGGGCGCGGCCCTGTGAGGCGCAAGCGAGAGAGAGGGAGAAGAAGAACAGGAGCAGGGTGTGGGGTTCACAGTGGTGGGGTTGGTGGGCGGTTCACCTACCACCCCAAAACAATATTTTTTTCTTTATTTAAATCCACTCATTTCTTCCACATATTTTGCAAATATGAGAATATATATATATTAATACAAATCCCCATCTTTAAGGGAGCTCAACTACACATTTTTATTTATTTAAACCCTTTTATTTATTTCCAACCTTCATATATACATATTTGTATTCACATGTATATACTTTTTCTCATTACTTTTGTAAAGATTTAACCCTATATATAATCCATCACCTAGGATCAACTACATTCTTTTGACATCGGATCATCTTTTCGATTCTCCTTTTATTATTTTATGCTCTATTATTTCTTTTCTTTGCCCATTGGAAATCATCGCCTCGAATTAAGAAATGATTTAAAGAGAAACAATCCCAAATCAAAATAACCGCAATTAATGCAAGGGAAAATGTATAATCCAAAATTTAGTTTCACAGATGTTACAAATATCACGACGGTTCAACTTAATAACCGCCGGTGATTGTTGCTCATCATAGACGGCTCACATAAACAACCGTCTGTGATAGTTCATTATCACGCGGTGCTTAACACGAACCGCCCCGTGATGCATACCATCGCGCACGTTCGTGTTAATAATCGTCGTGATTGTTTTATCACGCACGGTTCGTTAACGCAACCGCTCAGGATGCCCAGATTCTCCGGCAATGACATTGCCGACTTTCGCCGAAGCGATTATCCATTCTGCTTCCCACTTCTTTTCTTCATCCGAGGCCGCCGCCGTGTCTTGAGGAATGCCACATCCAAGACCGGTTCTTGACCACTCTAGGCGACGTGATCCGGAGACCAGAGATGAAGAAAGAAGTGGAAGAAACAGATGGATAGTCGCCACCAAGAAGTTGGGTATGTCGGTCGCCACCAAGAACTGAAATGTCTTTTTTTTGAACTTTGTAATAAAATTGCCTTGAATTTTGCAGGAAAAAGAAGGATTGTCGGAGGGACATCACATCTCGACAAGAGCCCGCATCGCCGAGGAACATGCAAATAGAGGCAAGTACAAAACTCAACAACACATTCGATTGATCTATTACAGATAACAAGCTAACAAACCTTCGTGGCACGACGGTCACACTAAACAAGACACACTTACGGCACTTACGGCAAGAGTGTGTTCTTTAGTATGAACCGCTCGTGCCGCTGATGGAGGTGCTAGCTCACGCCGTGGAGAGATGCATACAGAAGCTAGCTAGTGGATGAACTCACGCGTGACTAGTACCGTGGAAAGGTTGATGGGGAGTTATTAATAAGGGCCCGGTCGGGAGGAACCGTGCCGGCCATTCGATGTGGAGAGAATAGACGGTGAGATCGAAACTCGTATACGCCAATTATTGGTGACATGTGATTATTACACACCAATTATCGCGACATGGATTATTACGCACGGTTCTTAATAGGAACCGTCTGTTATTCGGCTTTTCACGCACGGTTTGTGTTAATAACCGTCAGGAACTTTCACGCACGGCCTAACAGACCCGCCTCGTGTTATTCGATTGGTATAGACGGCTCAGACAAGAACCGTCGGAAAGTTCACGACGGTTATTAACAAAACCGCTCGTGATGTCTCAACTATCACGCACGGTTCATGTTAATAACCGTTTATGAAAATATCACGCACGGTTGCCGCAAAACCGCCTCGTGATGTACCCGCCCAGTATAGCCTCTTCTGTAGCAGTGAAAGAACCCTAACAAGCCCGATCGATTTTGGGTGCTACGGTGAACGAAGGCCGACGACCGTACCCGCTGGCCACCTCTACATCACCGGCCGACTACCTCTATCGTCCCCGTCGGCCACCTCCACTGCCGCCGTCTCCTTCACCGACCGCACATCTACTTCACCCTCATGGCGACTTCCGGTTCGGGTATGTACTCACGCTTCCACACTTTTGTTTATTAGGTGTTCATGTTGTTGATCTAGGATTAAGACTTAGATTAGTTTAACAATGGTATCAGAGCGCTCCTAGGATCATCATGAACCCTAATAACCCTAACCGAACTCGGATCTAATGTTTGAGGCTCGGGTTTAGCATTTAGAAGGAGGGGAATCAAGGATTTTTAGCAAAACCCTAAGGAAATCCCACTACCCGAACCCTTAAACCCAAATCAATCGAATATCTTTTTTCGGATCGGGATAAGAACTTACGGTTTTCGAGCTCGGGGTAGCCGCTGACGCCGTGCGCTCCGATGATGTCGTCGAGGCCGTTGTCGCCACGCCATCGCTTCGCCGGGCGCCAAGGCCACCGGGCCGCCGCCAGCTCCGCGCGGGTCTCGCAACCGCCGCCGCCCACGCCGCCACCGCCACCGCCGCAGCCGCGCCACTCCGCTTAAGCGCGTGCAAGGCCGTCGCCGCTTCGGGTATTTCGCGTGGAGAGGGAGCGAAATGAGTTATGGTTAGGGTTTCGGGGAATTTATCCCGTCACAGAGTTTTCGCCATCCGATCGATCGGACGGCCATCCGCTTATGGGCCAAGAGAGCTTTTTTAATGACCGCGACGTGAACCATCCGATCTTCATCCGACGGTGCGCAGATGAGGTTGCCGCCGCGCTGGTAGGGCAACATGCAGTGATTTTGGCCGCCGATCGAGATCCGACGGCAAGTGAGGCGCGATGGGAATTGGTCACATGTGTTTTGGGCTATTCGCCATTTCCGTCATGGGTACAAGACGCTGTGGTGGTAATGCGCACAGCATTTTGGGCCCGTGTGGGTATTTGTTTCCGTAGCGATTTTTCAGGTCGTAAGTATATTTTCAACCTAAATTTTCTTTTGGGGCCGGTTTTTTCAGCAAAAAAATTATTTTTTCTTTTTCAGTGCATTTCCTTTCGTTTTAATTTATTTTTTATGCACTATTTTAATTATTTTCAGTGGCCCAAATTATGATCTATCATTACCATATTGTTATGTATAATCTCTAATTAAAATTGAACCAACGAGATAATTTAATTTGAGATTTTATGCTTAATTTTGGCATTATGTATGCATATGGTTATATTCTGACCAACGTTGTTTATAATCGTATGTCACCATAATTTTTAAGTTCTTTTTTATTTTCTGCCCAACGGTGATATGAATTAGAACTGTAATTTTTGCATGTTATTAATCAGACCAACGTAGGGTTAATTACATGCAATATATATATTTATGATATTTCTAATTTTTGCCTTGTATTTTAAAATTTAGCACTTAATGCTTCAAACGTTGCTGCCACAATTGATAACATTGAGCAGCTCACGGGGAGCAATTTTCCCTCGTGGAGAGAACGAATTCATGTTGTCCTTGGTGTTTTGGACCTTGACTATGCCTTAAGGGTAGACGTTCCTGTTCCCCCACCGGAGGTGCGGAGAATTTTGCTGAGAAAAAGAAAATCTATAAGGCTAATGCTGAAAAATGGGAACGATCTAACTGCTTGTCACTAATGATTATGAAGACCTCTATTTCAGTCGGGATTAGGGGAGCAATCCCGAATTCTGAAAATGCTAAGGAGTACATGGCTTCAATCGAGGAGAAATTTAAAGGCTCCACTAAAGTTTATGCCAGTACTTTAATTCAGAGGCTCTTAACATCTAAATATGATGGGTCCGGCAGCATAAGAGAGCATATCATGATGATGACTAATATGGCAGAAAAACTCAAGGGCATCGACATGGCAATTTCTGATGGATTCCTAGTCCATTTCATTATGACATAGCTTCCTTCTGAGTACAAAGCATTTAAAATTAATTACAATACTCAGAAAGAAAAATAGAGCATGAGCGATTTGATCGTCATGTGTGTCCAGGAGGAAGAGAGAATAAGAACAGAAAAGAAGGATTTTGCTTTTAATGTTGGTGGCTCTCATAAAAGAAAGTTCCAAGGGGACTTCAAATCCAAGAAAAAGCTGCAATTCTCCCCTAACTCAGATAAATCGGGACCTAAAATGCACTATGCACTAAAGCCTCATGATGCTCCCCACAAAGATCTAATGGGGATTGTCACTGCAGCGCGTGGCATTTCCGTAAAGACTGTAAGCTTTCTTAAGTGGCTCGTCAAAAGGGGTAATGATCCAATAATCTTCATTGACGAAACACTTTTATGCTGATTTTTTTCTTAATGCTTGGTGGATTGACTCAGGTGCAACTGTGCACGTTACCAACTCTTTACAGGGATTCCTTACCGTGAAAACACTAAGAAAGGGGGAGCGAAGTCTTAGAGTCGCAAATGGAAAGGAAGCCGAAGTAGAATCAGTTGGTTCTGTTTCATTAGTCTTAGACAGTTGCTTCACAGTTCGTCTCAATAATGTAGTTTATGTTCCTTCCATCATGAGGAATTTGATTTCAGCTTTATTGACGATGAAGGTTTTAATGTATTTTGGAGACAATAAATGCATTATTAAGTTTAATTCTAATGATGTTGGTCTTGCTTTTAGACAAGACAAGCTCTATATGCTTTCTCTTATTGAATCCGAGAGACCATGTGGAGGTCATCCCGTTGTGTATGATGAGTAATTGACATCGGTTTACTTAAAAGTCGAGTTTGAGTCGGTTTGTTCGGACCTAGACGCTGCGTGGCGAACGGGCTCACGACTTGGTCGAACCTAGTCGTATGTGTTTAGGTTGCATATTCCGATGACTCGACATGTTTGATCTCTATTTACGCCATGTATCGAGCGGTGCTATTTGACGTGTTTCTTGTCCGTGACCGCAGGACGCCGAGGCGGAGTCGTGGCGAGACACGAGGTGACCGGACTAGGCGCAGTGGCGCCGAGGTCGAACGGTCGTGATGTGTCGAAGACGACGAGACTCGAGGTGGTTGCGAGGCGCGGCGAGGCAAGGAGCGGAAGCTTCCCGGAAGGTGCGTGAGGGGCGAAACGGAATTTCGCACACCGCAAAAGCGGGAGCGGCGCTGTTGATTTAGCGGGCGAACGGGCGGAGACCCGTTAGCCAAAGCTATAATAGAGGAGAGGGGCTGCATGCCTCCTCATGGCTTCTAGAGAGAATTAGGAATTTATTGAGTCAAAAGACACTTTGGGAGGGGGTTTTGCTTTAGAGGCTTTATTCAGTTGAGGAGTTGGTGAGAGCAGGTGAAGCTGTTCTGGTTGTACCCCATGTCTTCTACGTGAGTTCTTGATGTTCATGGGTTCTTGAGTTCTTGAGAGGGGATGGTTGTAATCTGGATATGATCATTCTTTGTTCTTTCTGCCTATTAATACTAGAATGATTTTCTTGTTGGCAATTCCCATCCCTCGGTTCATTTGTGATGGCTTTCCGATTTCGCCTCCTCTGTTCTTCTCTCTGCTCATGTCTCTCCAAAACTAGGGTTTGCAATAGATTTTGATTCCTCATTAAGATGGCTTGAACTGGTTGTAGAGTCTTGAGGCTAGTGCTAATCTATCCTCAAAATCTCATGTCCAAAAGATCAACGAGTGAGGAGAAATTTGATTTTTGGTGAAGTCCTAAGTTTTCGATTGCCAAATCTGAATCTCTTCCTCTCCGATGAGTTCTTTTGGTTCTTGGGGTTGTCGCTACTTAATTGAAGTTCTTGATTTCTTTTGCCTAAGAAGTGTAGCTGATTTCCATCTTGTTTCTCATTTTGTTGAAGCTCAATCTCCACTCTTGTCGGTTTTCTTCGATCGCAACCCGCTCAAACCGTAGAGATTTTCGCTTTATACAGCCCCGCATCGCCCCGAACCTGTTTCTTTTTTCTGCTTTTGTCAGTAGTCGCTACTTCCTTCTCAATTTTATTTATAAGACTGTACCAAAATTGAAGACTTCGCCTCCTTGTTTCTTGTTTTTGTAGCTAGCAAAGCTTCAAGTTTTGGCCGGATCAGTAGCCCCGATTTCGCACTAAGAATATGCAAGAATTACTTTCTTCGAGACAGTCAAATGTTCCCCAAGCTAAACCGAATAGCACAAAGAAGGAATCACATTTTTCTAAGTTCTCTGGTCATGTTCAAGAACTATTGTCTCTTTTACCATGCTTCATCAGAGTGTTCTGCTTTTCCGACTTCAGCTTCATCGATTGATGTTTCGCCACCAGAAGATCCGGCAAGCAGTTTTGTGTTTTATGCATTTTTCTCGATCCGCATTTCATTGCTCTATTGCTTGGTTCATCTTCTTGGCAAAATGCAGAAACACCTGCATGTCCAATTTCTGCTTTCGAGGTTTCAAAGAGCTGAGTTTTGGCCGGCAAGAATCATCGTGCGCAGAGATTTCAGCTTCTTCTAGTCACATGTTTTTCAATTTTTGTGCTGTTTTTGACCCACCGCATGCAAAGGCAAATGATCTCCGCTTTGGCTGAAATTTTTACTACGACTTACGGATCTAAACCGAGTTTGATTGGGTAACATGCAGTTTAGATTTCCTGGTTTTTGACCCTATTTTCAGCTGTATTCTGCAGCTCTGTGAGTATGCACTATGTGCTGTTTTGGGCGATTTAGGAGCAGCAGATGATCATTTAAAGACTTTGGCTAGTTCATTGCTTAAACCATCAAGTCATTTTTGAGCTAAGTCGGGTTCTTCTTTTTGTCGGTCCGACTTTCAGAAACATAGTTCTTCGCCTTCATAGTCATATAGCTATCTGAGAAGAAGAAAATTGCATGGATACTTAGGGCTAATATTTGAAGGCACCATTCACCCCCTCTGCTATTTCCGATCCTACTGTAATCTCTCGTATCTTTGAATGTGTGTGATGGTAAACGTAAAAGAATAGAGACTTCTTCGAAACTGTGGTATGTCATTTAGACCACATTTCGAGGGGGAGAATGGCTTGTGGATGAAAGCACTAAAGACAGCCGCACATATTCTTAATCGGATTCCCAGTAAATCAGTACCCAAAACACCTTATGAATTATGGACCGGGAGGAAACCGAGTATGAAATATTTACGAGTGTGGGGTTGTCGTGCTGAAGCTAAGTTATTTAATCCACACATTAAAAAATTGGACCCTAAGACAGTAAGTTAACATTTTATTGGGTACCCTGAGAGATCCAAAGGGTATCGGTTTTATTGTCTTGATAGGATAACTAAGTTTGTAGAAACAAGACACGCTGTGTTCTTAGAAAATAACGAGGACTTGGAGCCTAGGAAATAGACCTTGAGGAGAAGCGGGTTTATGTTCCTTCACCGCCATCCCGTAGATCTTTATTCGTGCCTCGGAGGTTGCACCTCCAGTAGAAAATACTGTTGTTGCACCCACTGTTGAGGTATCTAAAATTCCTAATGTTACACCTAATGATGAGTCTCAACAGTCTCCTGAAATAACTAATGAACCTCTTCGAAGATCACAGCGGGAGAGAAGATCTGCCATCCCAAATGATTATGTTGTTTATATGAATGAGGATATTAATGATATAGGGAAGGCAGATGATCCCACCTCTTATAAGGAGGCCATAATAAGTGAACATTCTTCTAATTGGTTTGAAGCTATGAAGGATGAACTAAAGTCTATGAGCACTAATGATGTATGGGACTTAGTAGAAATTTCGATTGAGTCAAAACAAGAGGTCGTAAATGGGTCTACAAAACTAAACATGACTCCAAGGGAAATATCGAAAGGTTCAAAGCAAGGCTTGTAGCAAAAGGTTTCTCACAAAGAGAGGGGATTGACTATAATGACACCTTTTCTCCTGTCTTAACTAAAAATTCATTCAGAATTGTTATAGCACTGGTAGCTCATTATGAATCTGCCCGAATCTTGTGAAACTTGCAATAATCTGAAGATAAACTTAAAACGGGCAGACCATAAAATTGCTGAATTGCGTGCTTCCCTGTTAGAGCCTATTGTTTCTTGTACCAACTGTCCTAAATTAACCTTTGAGCTTGAATTGGTTTCTAAGCAATTTCAAGAGATGGTTGATCATAATAAGAAAATGGCTCAATTTGCTACTAAGGATCCTGTTAGCTCACCATGCAATAGTTGTAATAAACTAAAATCAATTAATTGCATTGGATGAAAAATGTGTGAAGCTAACTAAGGACCTTCTAGAAAAATCACATCCTTCTTGTGCTTTTCAGGTCAAGTGTTTGAAAAGGATAAGGACATGGTAGAGACGTTTAGGAAGAGTTACGAGAACCAAATGGCTAGGATTAGGGCTGCCCCCTGTGTGTCTTGCGAAGCCCTCAAGGTTGAGGTGGTTGTGCATAAGGAGAAATATGCACGTGCTATTCGCTCTTCTACTATTGGTTCTTCTTCTTCCTCTCCTCCTGCTGTCTCTTCTTCTTCTCCTTGCTCTTCTTGCACCTCTCTCTTTCTGGAGTGTCAAGACCTTATGAACACTCTCGAGAAATTTGTAGGAGGCAAGAAGAAACTCAATCTTATTCTAGACCAATCAAAGATTTGCAAGTTCAAAAAGGGTCTAGGATATGATCTCCGTGAGGATGTGAGGAAACATCCACCGCCGTGCTCGCACTGTAGTCGCAGTGTGTTTGAGGTCAAGCCCAAGAACAAGAAAGTTCAATTTAAATCCGGGTTTTGTCCAAGGGATTGACAGCAAGGTAATTTCACCGCAGCCTCGCCCCTCGTATGGTATCATTGCACCTTCTGTCAGAAGGATGGGCATTTGTTTGACCATTGCTTCAAGCGCGCCAAGATCGCGCGAAGAGACCGTGTTGAGTCTCTTAGGCGATTCGTGGTCGCCCTGCACCTTGAGTGCACCTAAGACCAACACGAGGTCTAGGTTTGCTACTGTTGGTAGCTTTGGGCAGCACCAAGGACTTGGTTTTTCTGAGTCTTCTGTTGCCTTCATGCTCCCTCCGGTCGTGACTTCCGCCGTCCCGAGGGTAGATCGTTTTTCCCATCGAGATGCCTACCCGCGCGTGATCACTGCTGTTGGTGCACCCACTCGCCGTCCGTAGTGCTTGACTCCAAGAATGCCCAGATCTGTCCACGCACCTTCGCTTTTGAGCGACGGAGAGCGAGGGTAGTTAGAGGTCATCGTGTGTGACTACTTCTTCGCTCGACGTGTGACTCAAGATTGGGTTCCAAAATCTATTTTGATTTATCCCAAGATCGAGACTTTACTCTATTTGACTCAGTTCACCAAGGCAGGAAGAGAAAGGTTTGGCTCAGAGACCCGGTGTTCACGACACATGACCGAGATTCACGTTGGTTTTCTTCCCTAGCCCGAGCTTGTGTGATGAGACTATCACCTTTGGAGACTCTTCGTCTGGACGCGTCATCGCCAAAGGTACTGTGCAAGTTAATGACTCATTTGTTTTAAAAGATGTTGCCTTGGTGAGTAAACGCATTACAATTTGCTTTCGGTTTCTCACCACCGATGATGTGTTTCGAGGTAAGTTTTAAGAAAACGCCCGCAAACTTGTTGATTCTTCTGTAGTCCGGTTATGGATTTCTTGTTATGGGAGGATCTTTCGTGCTGATTTTATTGAGTCTTTCGGTGATCCTCTCCGGTGTTTGGTTGCTTCGAGTCCCGCGACCTTTCCTTCTCGCATAGGAGACTTGGTCATATTGATTTGACCATTTGACTCGAGTTAGCGGCCACGATCTCGCTCGTGGTCCGCCGAAACTCAAGATGGTCAAAGATCTTGTTTGCGCTCCATGTCGGCATGGCAAGATGGTTGCCGCTTCTCACCCTCCCACACACGGTGACTATGACAGATGCACCGGGACAGCTGCTCCATATAGACACGGTTAGACCACTCGAGTGCGGATCAGCAGGAGGGAAGTGGTATGTTCTTGTCGAGTCGATGACTTCTCGAGGTATTCTTAGGTGTTTTCTTGGCCTCAAGGATGAGACGTTTACATTTCGAGGTCTTTTCAAGAGGCTTTCTGCTGAGCTTCCGTGTGCCTTACGAGCGATCCGCGGTGATAATAGCACTGAGTTCAAGAATTCCTACTTTGAGAGTTTCTGCAGGAGACAGTGTAGAGCACCGTTCTCTTCTCCATACGCCCTCGCAGAATGGCGTTGTAGAGAGGAAGAACCGCACCTTGGTCGAGATGGCCGGACGATGCTTGATGAGTACTCTACACCGCCGGAAGTTTTGGGTGAAGCTATAGCCACCCGTGCCATGTTTCGAACAGAGTTTTCTTGGGCACATTTGCACCGCACTTATGAGTTGAGATACGGCGAAAGCCCAGTGTTTCCCATTTTCGTGTGTTTGGTTGCAAGTGTTTTATTCTTAAGTCCGGAACCTAGATAAGTTCGAGTCACGGTCTTGTGATGGACTCTTTCTAGGCTACTCGACTTCTTCGCGGGCCTATAGGGTCTGGAACTGCGAGTCTAGCAAAATGGTAGAAACTTGTGAGGTGACTTTCATGAGGCCAGTCCGAGGACTAGGCCCGATATCTCAGGTTCACTAGAGCAGTCCGAGACCATATTTGTGGATGATGAGGATGATGGAGATGAGGGTTGTTCACCCGATCCAGCCCCTCATCCACCTCTTGAGGTGCCTTCTTCCACCGCACCGAGGTGATCGCCTTACCGCTTCTTCGAGCTAGTGGCTGCTCCTACCCCGTCAGTAACGAGGTAGAGGCCACTTCTTCATCTCATCCAGACCTCCTGACATATCCAAAATCTCATCCTTCGTAGCGGATCATTGAGACCTTTTGAGCGAGTTACCGCTCAAAACTGCATGTCACTCTTTTGTCTCTATTCTGCCTTTGTTGCCTCCTTCGAGCCCAAAGACATTTGTCATGCTCTATCTGACGAGTCTTGGGTCAATGCCATGCATGAGGAGCTAGAGAGTTTCGAGAGAAAGAAGGTCTGGACGCTTGTTGAGCCTCCTCGAGATCACAATATCATTGGAACCAAATGGGTGTTCAAGAACAAGCAAAGTGAGGATGGGGTAGTCATTCAAACAAGGCTAGACTGTTGCATGTGGGTACTCCTGTGTTGAGGGTCTGAATTTCAAGGAGACCTTGCCCTCAGTAGCTCGCCTTGAGGCCATTAGAATTCGCTTGCCTTTGCAGCTTCTAAAGGGTTCAAGCTTTACCGATGGACATCAAGAGTGCCTTTCTCAATGGCTTCATTGAGGAAGAAGTCTATGCCAGACAGCCTCCAGGTTTCGAGAACCCTAAATACCCTAGTCATGTCTTCAAGCTTTCCAAAGCGTTGTATGGACTTAAGTAAGCCCCTAGAGCTTGGTATGAGAGGCTTAAGTCCTATCTATTGAGACATGATTTTGAGATGGGTAAAGTTGACAAGACCTTGTTCATTCGTCGGCTTGGCAATGACTTTTCGTCGCCAAATCTATGTCGATGACATCATCTTTGACGGCTCTTCTCATGCTCTAGTTTCACAGCCTCGGATGTCATGAGCACCGAGTTTGAGATGAGCATGATGGGTGAGTTGACTTTCTTCCTTGGCTTCCGGATCAAGCGCACTCTGGAGGGTACCTTCTTGCATCAAGGCAAGTACACCGTGACCTCCCGAGACGTTTCGACATGAGTGATGGAAAGCCGTGTCAACTCCGATGGCTTCTACGATCACACTTGACCCGAGATGAGGACGGCGAGCCGCTTGATCAAAAGAGTTCGAGCATGATTGGCTCTCTCTTGTACTCACCGCCTCGAGACCGACATACACTTCTCTGTGTGTCTTTGTGCCCGGTTTCGTGCTTCTCCTCACAGATCTCACCGCCAAAGTGAAGCGCATCTTCGGTACCTTCGAGCTACCATTGACTATGGTATTCGGTACTCTTCCTCATCCTGCTCATCCCTTAGAGCCTATTCGGATGCGACTTTGCCGTCAGGATAGATAGGAAGATCACCGGCACCGCCACCATTGGCACTTCTCTCGTTTCTTGGTCTTCGAGGAAGCGTCCGGTGTTGCAGCCCATCGCAGAGGCGAGTACGCTGTCTTGCGGCGATTGTCGAGCCAAGTGCTTTGGATGGTCTCGATCGGGACTTTGGGTTAGCTATCGATCGTGTTCCGCTCTTTTGCGATAACACGCCTGCGATTAGCATTGCTAAGAACCCAGGCAGCACTCTCGGACCAAGCACATCGATATCGATATCACTTTCTTCGAGACCATGTAGAGAAGGGTGACATCGTGCTCCGGCCAGGAGAGTGACCACCGGTTGGTCGATATCTTCACCAAACCATTAGATAGCTCTCGGTTTCACTTTATGGGAGAGCTTGGGGTGGTTTGTCCTTATGGACTATTGTGAGGGGAGCTTGTGCTTTACTGCTTTACTATATTTATTATGCACTTACTCCTTTCTCGATTGCATTGCATATGGGTGCATTGGGTTTAGTCCTTCCAAAGATAGGTTAGAGTGGTTCTTTTGTCTAGTTGCTTAGGCTTCTTACTCTTATCTTATGCTTCGGGATGCTCTATTAGTCGTTTCTTATCTCACTAGATTGAGCTCACTCACTTCTTGCGATCTAGCGAGGGTCGGGCCACCTTCTGCAGAGCAGGTACGTGTTTGCTCTCTAGTGTGTGTTTTACCACTATTAGTCCCGGAGTCATATGGGGTAGATGAGAGTCATCCGAGCCATAGTATCCTCTATATCTTATCTATGCTTTAAGGATGCCTTTTTCTTTGCCGCCTTCTCGCTTTTATTACTTTGGTTCAAGGGAGTTCATTGGGAGCTCGAATGTAATATTGACTTAACTCAACTTGAACTAAAAGTTGCATCACATGTTGAGGGGAGCTGGATTTTTCTCGCATGTTATTCTACATTGTAATATAAATACATTGAGCCTTGATTATTATCCGGTTATGACATGCTTACGATGCTTTACATCTTGCCATGATTTATGCTTATTTGCTAGATTTATCATGACTTCATATGTGTAGACTAGCTTATGCCATGATGAGTTAATTAAACTTGCTCAATTTACACTAAAACTTGTCATGATTAGCACTCGAGTTTAGTCTTTCTTGAGCTATCCTTTTATGATTCATGCCATGTCAAATAGGCTGAGTTGAGCGTTGAATCTCTTTTGAGCCTTAGATTGAGTCTGTCTTAAACTCTTGATGTAACATGAGTTAGTACAACTTGTCAAAAAGTAAAAAGATCTCTTTTGTGCGAAAAAACTGATCTCACCAATTCTTTCTCATGAGACGGCTTGCCATTGCACTAAGCATGAACTCAAGGGGAGTTTTGGATGACCTAGACTATCTTCTTAAGCTTCTTGCTTGGAGTAGTCGCAGAATGGCTTGAGATCTAGCACATGATAAAAATATTGGTTGAAAGCAACCATAAGTTCCAAAAGAAAAATGTCATTTATGCTCAATTTGCTTGAGCTATCAAAAGAATCAAGTACTTGAACCATTGTTTCACTCTTGAGTATATAACACTCTATTTGGACTCGATATTAGATTCTTGGTTCCGCTTAGCTTGATTGACGTGGCTTGCATCATCTTTGGATATCTCTAGCTAGACTTTGCTTATTGATGACTTGACATGTTCATAAAATGCACTAAAATTCATATTGTCATCTAGTAGCTTCTAGCTGGCTTATACATATTTTGTCATGATCTAGATAACTTTTCATTAAGTTATGGCTTGGTGTAATACATTATGGTCATTTTGGATAATTCTCATGGCTCTAAATGCTTAGATTAAACAAACTTCAGCCATTTCATCCATCATCATGACTTATTTCTCTCTTTTGCATTCTTGTTGTGTTTATTGCCAAAAGGGGGAGAATAGATTGGAGAAAAAGTCTTTTGGGAATCTAGAGCTTCGAGAACAATTTACTCTTTCTTGAGTGATCTAATGATTTCTTCTGTCGACATGGTCATGAGTTTCAATTCTTTCTTTGGACCATGTTGCACTCTTCAAAGTCAACTTCATGCTTTTTCTGGGTTTGTCAATATACTCATCAAGGGGGAGATTGAGAGACCATGTGGAGGTCATCCCGTTGTGTATGATGAGTAATTGAGATCGGTTTACGAAAAGTCGAGTTTGAGTCGGTTTGTTCGGACCTAGACGTTGCGTGGCGTAACGGGCTCGGTCGGACTTGGTCGAACCTAGTTGTATGGGTTTAGGTTGCATATTCTGATGACTCGACAGGTTTGATCTCTATTTACGCTTTCATGTATCGAGCGGTGCTATTTGACGTGTTTCTTGTTTGTGTGACTGCAGGACGTCGAGGCGGAGTCGTGGCGAGACACGAGGTGACCGGACTAGGCGCAGGTGGCGCTGAGGTCAGAACGGTCGTGATGTGTCAAGACGACGAGACTCGAGGTGGTTGCGAGGCGGCGAGGCAAGGAGCGAAGCTTCCGGAAGGTGCGGGAGGGGCTAAACGGAATTTCGCAACATCGCAAAAGCGGGAGCGGCGCCGTTGATTTAGCGGGCGAACAGGCGTGAGACCCGTTAGCCAAAGCTATAATAGAGGAGAGGGCTGCATGCCTCCTCATGGCTTCTAGAGAGAATTAGGAATTTATTGAGTCAAAAGACACTTTGGGAGGGGGTTTTGCTTTAGAGGCTTTATTCAGTTGAGGAGTTGGTGAGAGCAGGTGAAGCTGTTCTGGTTGTACCCCATGTCTTCTACGTGAGTTCTTGATGTTCATGGGTTCTTGAGTTCTTGAGAGGGGATGGTTGTAATCTGGATATGATCATTCTTTGTTCTTTCTGTCTATTAATACTAGAATGATTTTCTTGTTGGCAATTCCCATCCCCTGGTTCATTTGTGATGGCTTTCCTGATTTCGGCCTCCTCTGTTCTTCTCTGTTCATGTCTCTCCAAAACTAGGGTTTGCAATAGATTTTGATTCCCTCATTAAGATGGCTTGAACTTCGGGTTGTAGAGTCTTGAGGCTAGTGCTAATCTATCCTCAAAATCTCATGTCCAAAAGATCAACGAGTGAGGAGAAATTTGATTTTGGTGAAGTCCCTAAGTTTTATCGCTCAAATCAATCTCTTCCTCTCCTGATGAGTTCTTTTGGTTCTTGGGGGTTGCTGCTACTTAATTGAAGTTCTTGATTTCTTTTTGCCTAAGAAGTGTAGCTGATTTCCATCTTGTTTCTCATTTTTGTTGAAGCTCTGAATCTCCACTCTTGCTGGTTTTCTTCAGATCGCAACTCGCCACCGGATAGGATTTTCGTTTTGCTGATCCCGCACCGCTCCCGAACTGTTGTTTCTTTTCTGCATTTGTCAGTAGCCTGCTACTTCCTTCTCAATTTTATTTATAAGACTGTACCAAAATTGAAGACTTCAGTTCTCCTTGTTTCTTGTTTTTGGTAGCTAGCAAAAGCTTCAAGTTTTATTGGATCAGAGTTCGATTTCAGACTAAGAATATGCAGTAACTACTTTCTTCAGACAGAGTCAAATGTTCCCTGGCTAAACCGAATAGCACAAAGAAGGAATCACATTTTTCTAAGTTCTCTGGTCATGTTCAGTAACTATTGTCTCTGTTTTCAGTCATGCTTCACTGTAGTGTCTGTTTTCCAGCTTCAGTTCACTGATTGATGCTCTCGGCCAGCAGCAGCATCTGGCAGCAGCTTGTGTTTTATGCATTTTTCTGATCTGCATTTCATTGCTCTATTGCTTGGTTCATCTTCTTGGCAAAATGCAGTAAACACTGTGCTGTCCAATTTCTGCGTTTTCAGTTTCCAGCAGTTGAGTTTTGGCCGGCAGCAATCACTGTGCGCAGTAGATTTCAGCTTCTTCTAGTCACATGTTTTTCAATTTTTTGTGCTGTTTTTGACCCAGCTGCATGCAGTGCAAATGATCTCCGCTTTGGCTGAAATTTTTACTACGTACTTACGGATCTAAACTGAGTTTGATTGGGTAACATGCAGTTTAGATTTCCTGGTTTTTGACCCTATTTTCATTTGTATTCTGCAGACTCGTGAGTATGCACTATGTGCTGTTTTGGCTGATTTAGGGAGCAGCAGTATGATCATTTAAAGACTTTTGGCTAGTTCATTGCTTAAACCATCAAGTCATTTTGAGCTAAGTCGGGTTCTTCTTTTTGTCGGTCGACTTTCAGAACATAGTTCTTCCGCCTTCATAGTGTTATAGCTATCGGAGAAGAAGAAAATTGCATGGATACTTAGGGGCGAATATTTGAAGGCACCATTCACCCCCCTCTGTTGCCATTTCCGATCCTACAGAATCTCCTGTATCTTTGAATGTGTGTGATGGTAAACGTAAAAAGAATAGAGACTTCTTCGAAACTGTGGTATGTCATTTAGACCACATTTCGAGGGGGAGAATGGCTTGTGGATGAAAGCACTAAAGACACCAGACATATTCTTAATCGGATTCCCAAGAATCGAGACCCAAAACACCTTATGAATTATGGACCGAGGAAACCGAGTATGAAATATTTACGAGTGTGGGGTTGTCGTCTTGAAGCTAAGTTATTTAATCCACACATTAAAAAATTGGACCCTAAGACAGTAAGTTAACATTTTATTGGGTACCCTGAGAGATCCAAAGGGTATCGGTTTTATTGTCTTGATAGGATAACTAAGTTTGTAGAAACAAGACACGCTGTGTTCTTAGAAAATAACGAGGACTTGGAGCCTAGGAAATAGACCTTGAGGAGAAGCGGGTTTATGTTCCTTCACCGCTCATCCCAGAGATCTTTATTCCTGTGCCTCAGGAGGTTGCACCTCCAGTAGAAAATACTGTTGTTGCACCCACTGTTGAGGTATCTAAAATTCCTAATGTTACACCTAATGATGAGTCTCAACAGTCTCCTGAAATAACTAATGAACCTCTTCGAAGATCACAGCGGGAGAGAAGATCTGCCATCCCAAATGATTATGTTGTTTATATGAATGAGGATATTAATGATATAGGGAAGGCAGATGATCCCACCTCTTATAAGGAGGCCATAATAAGTGAACATTCTTCTAATTGGTTTGAAGCTATGAAGGATGAACTAAAGTCTATGAGCACTAATGATGTATGGGACTTAGTAGAAATTCCTGACGGAGTCAAAACAGTAGGCTGTAAATGGGTCTACAAAACTAAACATGACTCCAAGGGAAATATCGAAAGGTTCAAAGCAAGGCTTGTAGCAAAAGGTTTCTCACAAAGAGAGGGGATTGACTATAATGACACCTTTTCTCCTGTCTTAACTAAAAATTCATTCAGAATTGTTATAGCACTGGTAGCTCATTATGATTTAGAGCTGCATCAGATGGATGTTAAGACGGCATTTCTTAATGGCGACTTGCAAGAGAATGTTTATATGGCTCAACTGGAAGGTTTTGTCGTGGAAGGCAAGGAGCATATGAGATGTCGACTTAAGAAATCCATTTATGGCTTAAAACAAGCGTCGATGCAGTGGTACTTCAAATTTGATAAGATCATAAGAAGTTTTGATTTGAAGGAAAATGAAGTTGATAACTGCATATATATTAAGTTCAAGGGGAGTAAATCCACCATCTTAGAACTTTATGTGGATGATATCTTATTGGCCAGCAGCGATAAGGATATGTTGTTTGAGACCAAGAGATTTCTTTCATCCAATTTTGATATGAAGGATCTCGGTGATGCCTCTTATGTTCTTGGCATTAAAATTCACCGAGATAGGTCCAAAGGAATATTAGGTTTATCTCGAAGGCATACGCTGATGTAGCATCAAGAAATACAATATGCATAAGTGCTCTGGCTCGCCTGCTCCTATTATTAAGAGCGATAAGTTTGGGACATTTCAATGTCCAAGGAACAAATATGAAACTGATCAGATGAAGTCGGTTCCTTATGCTTCAGCTGTCGGAAGCTTATGTATGCTCAAGTATGTACACGCCTTGATTTAGCTTTTGTAACCGGGATGCTTGGCAGATATCAGTAAAATCCAAGACTGGACCACTAGAAAGCCGTTAAGAAAGCTTTGCGTTATATGCAAACTACTAAGCATTTCATGCTCACATATAAGTTTTCTGATAGCCTTGAAATTATTGGCTATTCAGATTTAGATTTTGCGGGATGTGTTGATACTAAGAAATCCACGTTAGGTTATATCTTCACACTCGCTAGAGGAGTTATTTCGTGAAAAAGCTCCAAACAAACCCTTACGGCATCTTCAACGATGCAAGCTGAGTTTGAGGCATGTTATGAGGCTACCGGGCAGGCTATATGGCTTAAGAATTTTATCCCGGGACTTAGAGTGGTAGACAGCATTGCTAGACCACTCACTTTATACCGCAATTGCTTCCTCCCGTGTGCTACCATACTGCTGCTGCACTAGGACTGTGAAGAAGAAGATAGGTGGAATGATACTCGGCGGTAAAGAAGAGGAGCACACGGGTGCAAAGACAAGGCATTGGTGTACACTACTGAGAACGACGACGGAACGAAAGTGTACACTGCCGAGGTCAATGACCGGGACATGAAGTACACTAGCTCGGATGAGGTGTACACCGTTGGAGGTGAGGAAGAACCGTGAAACCTGCAGGGTCAGGCAGGGCAGATCGGGAGTGACGATCACGGTAACAGCGGATCCAGCCGCACCAATCTCACGGACGGTAGATCCAACGGTAGTGACCTCGGAGACGGCGAGTCGGTGTGCCGACGCTGGGGACATTGGATCCGACGGCTATGGGCTAGGTCACCCCTGGATCCGGTGCCCTAAGTTGTGGAAGGCAACGAACCCAACAGCCAGAGGCGACGAAGACGCCAGATCTGGCTGTCCCCAACATGGCGCCGCAGACCCGGCCTCTCCCAACCGTTCTCGCCTACTGTGCCGCTGCTCGTCGTCAGCCGTGCCAGCACCACCCGCTATTAGGCACCGCGCTGCAACCAACCGCTATGCGCCACTAGTGGAGGGGAGAGAGAAATGTAAGAACAAATGGGGAGAACGAGGGGGTTAGATAGGTAGATATATAAGTTTAACCTATTGAATTGTTTCATTTTTGTTTAGGATTGGAATGTGACATTTTCATGATGGAATGCAAATATTCATAGCCACTTCACAATTATTCTACTTGCTTTATTTGTTATTTTGCTTGTCATGTCATTTTTCGTATCAGGGTGTATTTTTGCTGAATTAGTAGGGATGAGCTATTGCTCGTAGTTTTATAGTAGAATGCATTTAGAATTGTATTTTTAAAAGGTTGTTATGGATAAGAATTAATCCAACTATCTATTAAGAGCTTCCTTCGCATGTTCCTGTATTGTCTCTCTTTTTCATGTTTATTGTATAATTTAGATCACATTTGATTATATGTATGTTGTTTTGAAACCCCATTACACTGTATAGATATCTTACTAGTTCTCATCAACTTCTCATAAATGATAGTAGCCACATCTCATCAACGACCGTGTTCTCATTTTTTGTTTCAGTTCCGGTCTTGAGATGTTGCGGGGGAGCTGAGTCGTAGCGTCGTTTTCACCCTTGCACAATATTTTCCTGCATTTAGCCATGAAAGAATTATATTCTTCTGCATTGCTTGAGGTCCCAATTCTTCTCCGGCCATTCTCCCGCTTTTTTTGGTCCACGGATATGCTCCTAGTCTGAATCCTCCACTAAAAATTTGTTTGTTGTACCAAATAATTCATAACTTGGATGTGTTATTTTGAGTTATAATTAATAATTTTTAACTATAATTTTTTAATTTAATAAACGATGATTGCAGAAAGAAATCAAAACCAGAAACCCGAAAATCCAACACACCGGCCGCGCCAACTGCCGGGGCCCACGCCAACGAGCGGCTCACATATCTTCGCACCGAAACGTCTGGAATTTTCGGCACCACACTTCGGCCCGACTCCCGCGGTCGCGTACGTGCCGGCTGGGGATGCACGCAACGGCAGCCACGTCGCAACATGAGTCTGCAGGGGGAGATTCTACAAGGTAGCGACGCGGTGGGACGGGCCGAGGCATACGCACAACAGAATCGATGATGACTCCCCCCGCGCGCACAAGAAGACGCCATGGGGCACGGGCGGGGGCCGCCCGACGAATCGTTTTGGGCCAGTGGTGGGTGTGGTGGAGCTGACCGCAAAGCGATAGGCTTCCCTCTGGCGTCCAGACATATGCGTTGCCTATCCGCAGTGTTCACCAGTCAGGTGATAGATCAGTGTTCAGCGCTTAGTATCTAATTACAGTCTAGACGGACTAGACGGCTGTCTAGATAAAAAAATCGGTTAGTTGGGTAAGACGAAAGGGTGACATCTAGCGCCTTTGCCGCCGCCTTGGAGTACACCGCCTGAGTTTCCTTTTATCTTCCTCTGTAAAACCCATCGCATGCCCCTGTAGCCTGTAGCTGCCTCTCTGGCTAACCGCCTCTCCCATACAAAAAAAACCAAAATTGTGACACTAGTGTTTCCCAAAATTTAATTTAAAGACCTGTTTGAATAATCGTGTTAGATCTTCAAACAAGACCTATTTGAATATATTTTAGCTTTATTTAGTAGTAGCTTACTCCTATCATTGTGTTAGTTTTTTCCCAAAAGGTCACATTTTGTTTCACTGGTGCCTTTGTATCCTTGCATAGGTACTATTTTTTTTTATTGTTTTCTGGTATGCTAAGATTGTTCCTGTATTTCTGTAGCATATTTCGGTTTTGCCAGCAGTAAATTTTGCATTGTTCCTATAGTATATTTGGTTGTTCTGGACTTCTGGTTGTATATTTTGATTCTCTATAGTATATTTGATTGTATCACAGACTCAGTTGACAGCAGCGACAACGGTGGTACGTTCTCCCTTTCCACCTCCACAAAATACACCTAGCCAAAACAAGAGAGGAAAAAACCACTTCTTCAACAAACAACTTAACTTATAACAAAAATTATTGTTATCCCAACAACACCCTCCTCACTCCCAAATTTATCCTCTTCCTATTATGTTTCCTAGTTGTCATCATTCAATGAAGATACAGCATACCCGTCATGGTTAGGCACTTAGACCCATCCTCTTATTGTTGTTGAGAAATCCAAGAATTTTTTGTGTGTAAATAATATATTTTTATTTAAAATAATAGAAATAAACTTGTGCGAATATTTTTTTATAGAAATAGGCTCCAGTCACCTAACCGACGACTGGAGCCTATTGTCGAACAGATGCGCGACACGAAAGTTGTCCGTGGGCCATTGGGCTGTGTTGCGATCGTCAATGCTTGATGATATGTTGTAAACAAGAGGCGGTGTGGGTTAATTCATTTGTGATTTTCGTAGATTATGAATGGCAGATAATTTATTGGATTTGCAATAAGAGTTTGCGATCGTTGTATGTTGTTGTAGTGCGAAAAATTCGTGAAACTTTTTTAAGAATGATTGAAATAAGAACGATCGGTAAGTACGAGGGTAAGTGATATTGTGATATTACCGGGAATTCGTACATGAGGAGAACTAGTTTGTTAATGTTGTTGGATGACTCGCTACGGGAATAATTGAATGCGAAAAGATGAGGAAATAAGCTTGTCTGAATTAAAATAAACTTCATAGTACAGTTGGGAGTAACATGACTCGTAGGGTTTGATTAGATGCATAACATAGAGCATCATGTACAATGCAACAAACCCAACTACTCGTACGGTCTACTGCGTGGACCGGGGCCATTTTCCCTTCCTTGCGAGCTCAGCGTTAAACTCATCGGCAGCCTCTTTTGCCTTGGCCGCCATTTCTCTCTTTTTCTCGTGCTCCCTCTCGCGAGCCTTACGTTCCCTGCATGTGCACGCCTCGAGATGAGTTTTCGTCTCCCGACGTACATGCTCAGTTTGCTCGTGCTTGCAATGCTCCTCCTCCCGGATCTCGTAAGACCTTTTGACGTTCCACTCCTAGCGATCTGCATATATTTTTAATTTTGTAACTAGTCAAATCACATTGCACATTACGGAAGTACTGATGTATTACAATTTACATTTCAACGACCGTTCTCCTATCACAAGCATCTACACTACCCTCGTAGCATTAATTCCCTATCGGCAAATCGCACACTGATGTCGCTCTTGTCTCGCTACTCGAGCTCCCCCCTACTGCAAATAATTCCTAATGAGTTTAGATAATTTACATGGCATATCGATTTAAATGCCTATATACCAGTTATAACGGTCAACGTGTTTGTCAATATACTAACGACATTACATTTATTCGTAATTAATCACAAATGTTACGTATAATTGTTTTCTACAAAGCAAATTACTAAATTCTTACCAAAAAAACTGACGGAATTTTGAAGAACCACAAATTTCTACGGGGAATTAATTTGTACATAACGTTGAGTAAATTTTCTACAACTATAATTTTGTACGCACGCTAATTTGCTAAGGATGCTAATTTTCTACAACTAAGTTCACTAAATTTTCTACAATTACAGGTTATTACGACTGCTAATTTTCTATAACTACATTGACTAGAATTTATATACCAAAGTTGTACTTTTATTTTCTACATCTACAATTTTTTATGGATACTAATACTAAATAAACTATCTACTTCATATATAAAATTTAAACTACAACATACAAAAATATTTACCTCACAAAAGTTACGAAACCTCCCCTTCTTCTTCTCCCCCTCCCTTTCCTTTTCTCCTCTCTCCTCTCCACTCCTTTTCTTTCCTCTCCTCTTCTCTCCGCTTTGTTTTCTTCCTCCGCCTCTGTTCACCATGCAGCCCGCTCGGCCACGTGCTTCGTTTATATGCGCTTCCAGTTTGTAGGATCGTATGGCACAATCAGAGGGGGTGAATGATTATCTCCGCTTTTGCCACCTGAAAACAAAACACAGAGCCGAGAAAAGAAAATCAATCTGAATTACTGTGAGACCATGTGGAGGTCACCCCATAGTTGTGATGAGTAATTGACTCTTGGTCTAGAAAGATTGAGTTTGGTTTTTGAGGTTTGAGCTGACTCTGCAAAGTCGTAAGCCTTAAGAATTGTCAGCAGACTACTTACGACTACGTTGTCCATGGTCGGAACCTAGTAGATGCGTTTTCGAGTGGTCGGAAGGCTTTACAACCACACTGGTCATGATCGGAAGCTACGCGCACTATATACGACCACGTCGGGGCGTTTACGACCACTCTGGCCATGGTCGAAGGCCACCGGGAAAGCTTACGACTACTTCGTCTCTAGTCGGAAGCCATCTAGACCACTTATGACCACACTGTCAGCGGTCGAAAGCCGGAAAACAAGTGTACGACCACTTTGGCCGTGGTCGAAAGGCTTTACGACCATGGTCATGGTCGAAAGCCGTGCGCTCTATTTACGACCACGTTGGACGATACGACCACTTTGGGCGTGGTCAAGGTCACCCGAGGTTTACGACCACTCGGGCGTGGTCGAAGGGCACCGAAGGAGTACGACCGGTTTGGCTAAGGTCGGAAGTCAGCCAAGCTGTTTACGACCAATTTGGCCATGGTCGAAAGAGACTACGACCACATTGGCCGTGGTCGGAGGTCGCCGACGACCACGATCACGTTAGTACGAGAGAAAGTCGGAGGTCTAGGCTCGATCGCTGCGGTCGATAGTCGGCAGACCTGGACTACAACCATGTGGAAAGTCGGCGGACTTCGACCACGTTGTGAGGCGGTCTAACGTGGTCGATAACAGTCGGCTGTGGTCGCAGCTCTTCGAGATTGGTCGGTTTCGATCAATTGGGGACTTAAGCGGTCGGAGGTGCTCGGACGCGCTCGGTTGTGATCAGAAGCGGTCGTACAAGCTCGGAGCGCGGTCGGATGTGGTCAAACGTGGTCGGAAGGGTTTCACCACGGTGAAACATGTCGACGTGGTCGGAATGGTTTCACCACGGTAAATCTTGTTGTGCATGGTCGGAAGAGCATCGACCATGGTGAAACTTCGGTGCACGTGGTGCGAGCAGGTTCGACCACGGTGGAAAGCGATGAACATGGTCGGAAGGTGGTTCGATCATGCGATAAGTGGTCGTAGCTTCTGTTAACCGATCGTATGGTCCCTAGAAGCGGTCGCAAGACCTGGGAAGTGGTCATAACGATCTGGGTTGAGGTCATAGGCTTTAAGCGTTGCATGTCCTGTGAGTTCGACCGATCGTTAGTCGTTGCATCCAGGTAAGCGGTAGTCGAGCACCGGAAGTGGTAGTCGTAGTCGCTGGAAGAAATGGTCGTAGCAAGCTAGCGATGGTCGTGGCTTGTGTCTGCATGGTCGTAACGAGCTTTGGAGCGGTCGTGACGACATGCCTTTGGTGGTCAAGGCACCGAAGTTCGAGGGCTTCACCACTTCTTGAATTGTGCATTCGAGTGGTCGTATGTGGTTTACGATAGCCGCATTTGTGCACTGGGATCGTGTTGATTGTGCCGAATGATGGTCTACTTGTTTTGAGCGGTGCTATGTGATGGTTTGCTTGTCTGTGTGGCTACAGGACTTCGGAGCTATTTCATGGTGAAGCGTGGGAGGACCGGGACTAGGCACAGGAGGTGTTGAGGTCCAGACGGTTGGAGACGCCGAAGATGATCGAGGCTGGTGAGGTGGTTGTGAGCCGAGGAGATGAGGAGCCGGAGCTGGAGCTGCCAGATGATCTTGGAGACAAGTCTTGGTGAGGCTTGGAGTGGTCGGGACTAGACATGGGAGATGTTGAGGTCCAGAATGACTGGGTGAAGCCAAAGAAGACTTGGGGCTCAAGGTGGCTGATGAAGAACCGAGCTGGAGATGCAGGGTGCGGTCGTGTGCGACAAACGGATCGGACTAGGCTCGTGGAGGAGTCGAGGTCCGATGGTCGTGGTGCCGGTTGCGGTTGTGCGGTGAAGCTTCCGAAGGAAGGCGTGAGTGGCATTTTGGAGAAATGCTCAAAGTCAGTAAAGGAAGTCGTGTCTGCTGAAAGCACGGAGTTGTTGGAGCTAACGGGAAAGCGGTGGAGCCGTTGGGATTAACGGGTAAAGCATCGAAAGCTCGTGCTCGCTAAGTGGGTAAAGTGAGTGGTAAAACCCGTGGTAGATGGGGTTTACTGGGTTATCCCAGTGTGGACTAATGGATGGATCCATTAGGGTTAGTCTCGGTGTGAGGCTATAAAAGGGAGAGGGAGGAAAGTGTTGGATTTGAGTTGGCTACTGGCCTTGGAGGCGCGCCTCCCTCCCATGGGAGTTTGTGCGTGTGTTCGCCTAGGGTTAGAGCTATCCTCCGGAGGGAGTGGTGTTGAGAGTGAGCTCAGACGGGAGAAGCAAGCGTGGTGTGTGCTTGAGCTCCTGCAGATATGTTCTTTCCATTATCCAATTGCGTATGGGGACCTTTTCTAATCATTCATCTCCGCATCTATTTGAGTTGTGTTGTCTGCTTATTGTTTGGATGACTTGATTGTGGTTTCTCCGTTCGTCCTCTTCTTTGTGTTCTTGGCTATTTCTTGTTCTTGGTTTGATCTCGTTGATTGCTCAGAAATCGCAGTGACATGTGGGATTGTGCACCAACCTAACTTGGCTAGCTTTGACCCATGAGCGATTCTAATCAACGATTTCGATTCATGAACTCGGTTCTTGCGCTTATCGACCAAATCGCAAAAGGTCTCAATCGGTCAATAATATTTCAATTCAAGTTGAGTATCCTCTTGAGACCTTAAGAAATGTGCGTACAAAGTTTCTTGGCCGACGAACTCTTAATCGAAAGTTATTTGAAGTCTGGTTCTTGCGGTCGTGAGCCTTTCGCTTTCTCTGTTTTTGGCCAAGACTGTTGTATTTCATTTATCGGTCTATTTTCTTGGTCTTCAGTGGAGCTTCTGTTTTCGACTGAGTTGTCTGATCGACCACTGGTTGGCTTTCGACCACCTTGTTTCAAACAGACTTCTACTCAGTTAGTCCGACCACGGCAGAACACTTCGACCGGTCCGACTTCTTCCGCCAAAGACTTGTTTCATTTATCTCCGGTTTTCCAGTGAGCATTCAATCTTTTTCTTCATAGCTCTCTAGCTATCGGAGAAGAAGGATTGTTTGAATTCTTAGGGAGTTTTTAAGGCACCATTCACCCCCCTCTGGTTGCCTTTTCGGTCCTACAATTACCAAATGAGAGAAATGACCGTAGTGGCTGCTTGTACATGGTCGTAAGCCTTTGTCACCCGAGTGCGTGTTACGACCACTCATTACGACCGCTCTATCGCCCGATGCTTGTTACGACCACTCTTTTCGACCACTCGTCCCGAGCATGCACTTATGACTGCTCGGCTCGATCCTCCGCTCATTCTGCTCGGCACGATAACCGATTGATCACTAGTTCATTCCGATCACTTGGTACGACAATGGAACGATGATCTGATTATTTTGATGGCTTGGCACGACCATGAAGCATGTAGTCGTGACCTCCTTCCGCCTAATGTCCTAATCCGTTCGACCACCATCTGGACGAGATGCGCTGAAAGATAAAAGCAGAGCACGGAAAACAGAGAGGAAGTAGTGATGCTCTGGAAGTCACTGGTGATGAAAGGAATCTGATCTATTATTTCATTAGCATGTTCTTGGCTACAAAACGTCTCACGGCACCTCTAAAAAACTTCTCTCGAAAGCCCTAAAACTCCTTGTCTTACCTCTAGCCTACAACCTCCCCTGTTTTATACCCAGCGCACAAGACGTGTCCAACTCAAACACCTCAAACCGTGTCATGTTCCACCTGGACACGAAAACTACCTCTTCCTCAAACAAGGGGCCCGAAACCCTTCCTAACACGGGTTTTAACCACCTCGTATAGATCATGGACTTCATCCACAGCTCCATACGACACATGCTGCGAAGCCTCCAGGATATCCCCACCTGAATCTTCCTAGCGCACCTTCACTGCGTACCCTAGTGTGAGCCCAATCACCTCGTGTGACCACCTGGCCGCCTGGACCTCGGATTACCCCCTCCTAGTCCCAGTCTTCCTTATCACCGATCGCAACTGTCTCCACGCCTCCACGTAGCATCCACCTCTGACCTCCATGTACTCCAGCATGAGCTCGACCACCTCGCATGACCTCACAACCGCCGGACCTCAGATTACCCCCTCCTCGTCACCGACCATGGCCAACTCCATGCCCACCTGCACATGGAAAGATCAAAGAAACCATCTCCTTGCAACACACATTAGCAAAACACATCCTTGTCTATTCCCAACAAGATCCAAAACCTCCTATGACTATCCTAGGTTGTTTACGACCGTTGTGTTTATCGCTACCACCTACGACCATCACCAAGGTCATTTATGACCGCACCGGTTCATCACTACCACCTACGACCATCACAAAGGTCGTTTATGACCACACAGAGTCTATCGCTACCACCTATGACCATCACCAAGGTCGTTTATGACCACACAGAGTCTATTGCTACCTGAGACAAACCCTTAGACCACTCCCTTCGACCACTACCACCAAGTACTCGTAACCCACACCGACTATCGAGTACCGATCAGAAAACACAGCCACAACACGTACTCGAAGGCTACGAGTACAGTCAAATCTCTGACAACCGACCACACACTGTGATCATGAAATAGCTTCAACCGAGTACCGAGTTCTCCGATTACGAGTACCTCAAACAACGACCATCCACCATCGACCACCTCTCACCGACCAGTCAGCCACTAGATAAACGCGAGTACTTGACGTACTCGACAATCACATGAGTGAAGCACTTGTATCGACCATGAAGGCCTACGAGTACCGACCGTGAAGCCAAAGGCAACCGATCGACAAGCCTCCGATAACCACAGGCAGTGAAGTCTACAGTATCGACAAGACTGCCAAATCTACGACCATGAAGACAGTCTGCAAAACCTACAACCATGGAGGCAGTCTACAAGATTTACGACCATCAAATAGTCTAAAAAACTATGACCATGAAGATAGTCTTCAAAATCTACGACCATAGGGGTAGTCTGCAAAATCTACGACCATGGAGGTAGTCTGCAAAAACTACGACCATGGAGGTAGTCTGCAAGATCTACGACCATGGAGGTAGTCTGTAAAAACTACGACCATGGAGGTAGTCTGTAAAATCTACGACCATCAATCGCAAAGCTCTCGACCAGTAAAGTCTACGACTATCGAGTATTGTAGCTACGACAATGAAAGAGTACTATAGCTACTCTATGACCTGCCGTGGTCATAAAACCAAAGTCGTATTGCCGTGGTCGAAATGTCAAAGTCGTACTGCCGTGGTCGAAGCCAGACGTGGTCGTAACATGTTGTGGTCGTCAGCAGAACGTGTCGTAGGCTGAATGTGGTCATAGCCTGAATGTGGTCGAGCTCGAACGCTGTCGTGGTCGCTCGCCTCGCTGCCGTGGTCGTAAGACCGTACATTCGTGATTGTAGCGTCTGTTGCCGTGGTCATAAGAGTGTTGGAACGTGATTGTAAGCTTGTCTATGTGCTGATGCCATGGTCGTAAAAGTTAGCTGCAGTGGTCGTAGCATCTGTTATTGCCGTGGTCGAAGTATGTGTTCTCCGTAGTCGTAAGAGTGTCTGTCGTGGTCGTAAGAGTAGCGTTTGCCATGGTCGTATAGTAGCATCTGTGATTTGAACTCTCCCAAACTGCACACGACCACTCAAGGGCAAAGACTTCAACTGCAAATGACCAAGTCTTTCACAACGCAAAATCCAAAGCAAACCAAATGTCAATTACTTATCATATCTTAATCTACAACCATCCAAATGGTCTAATAATCTCCCCCTTGATGAATACATTGACAACACTTTGAGAAAAATTCTCGAATGATTTGCGTTTTGAAAGAGAAGCAAAAGTCTCCCAATTTTCCAAAAACTCCAAATATCTCTTCCCCTCACTTCAATTTCTCCCCCTTTGGCAATGTAATCATCAAGACTTTCAGGGATAGAGAACAATTCTAAGTAGGAGTAATGAAACTAAAGATCATGAAGCTTTGAAGATTATACATGTTAATTTGTATTGGTATTTTGACCAAGCCATCAGTGTGAGTAGAGCTTCCTAGATCATATAAAGTAATATATCACATAGCTAGGTCAGAAACTAGTCTTTTAGCACCATTAGACAATTTAGATCAACAACAGGCATCTCATCAAGGACTAGACCAATTATAAAGAGCAGAATGAGATATAACAACGAAAAGTCAAAGCCTAACATTGAAGTAAACATTAAATCTAGATGGGCTAGCAGTCTCATAAACAAGTTATTGCTACACACTAGATTTTTAGGCATGTGGTATGCTTGCAGCATACTTCTTTTCATAATACTATCACTTGATTGGTGGCATGCTTGAATCATACTTCTTTTCATTTGTGCAGTTTTTGTGCCTTTTCTTTTGTTTAACCATGGTATGCTTGAAGCATATATCTTTTCAAAAAAAAATCACTTGATAGTACGTGAATGATACCACTTGTATGATTTCTCCTTTTTTTACGTAAAACATGCCAACTTGAGTGAGCATAAAAAGACTGTGATATAAAGCATACAAGCCTCAAGGTTAATATTTAAAATAAGATTCATAATCAAGCTAATCCTTTTAGCTGAACATCACAGAGTACTATCAATAATCATTCTAGTCAAAGACTTATGCCAAGTCATGTTTTAATTCAAGTATGGAAGTTTAATTAAGACTAGTTGTGCTCTAAACTACACACCATATGAGTAAACATGATAAAACAAGCTCTACTACTCACTAGATTTCAATGGCTCAATCTTGATGAATTATATGAAAGGTATAATAAACAAAGCTCCTGACACAGCTTTAAATGACATACTCCACCTCAGAACAATCCCATCATAAAAAAACAGATTGAGAAGGAGCAGGAAGCTTTGGAAGAACTCAAGAAAACCAGAAAGGAGTTCAGAGACCACTTATAAAATACCACTTGTAAAATAACATTACCTCTCCACTTGGTCTAACCTGAAGATGAAATCTCATGAAAACTCCCAGAAAAGGTGAAGAACCATTTAGTGTTCCAATCACGCAATGGTGCAAAAGACTTGAACCAACATGCCTGTTCTCCACCCCTAGTTCACTGGTTTCAATTCACAGTAGATGTCGCTCTCACAGTACTGGGGTTAGTCAAGTAAGTTTTAGGAACCCAATACTATGATACTCGACGAAACGAATCAGCAGCAGGCAATGATAAAAATTTAAGTTAAGATTTGGCCTTTGTCAAATTCTGGTCATAAAGCCTCTATGTAGCTGGTCGAAACCCACCCGAGCGCCTCTGGACAGCTGGTCGGTTCCCTGGTCCGACCACGTTGTTACGACTATGCACAGCCGGTCGAAACTCTGGACCGACCATGTTGTAATGACCACGGGAAGAAACTGGTCGTAACTCTGGTTCGATCACTCTGTTACGACCACAGTGACCAGCTGACCAACAACTCTGTTCGACCACGCTCATCAGACCGCGAAAAACAACTGGTCGGTACCCTGGTCTAGTCGTTGGATGTCTGACCACGGAGTGCCTGCCAACGCTTCCGATTGGTCTGATCGTGGGACATTTGACCACGCGGTAATCTGAATGCTTCGACAAGACTTATGTGACTGCCGATCGACCATTACGACCAGATTCAGTCGATGAAGTTCCTAGGACTACAGAGACCACATTGGAGGATGCAGGACAGTAGTTGGGAACTTGCACAGCCTCAACGTGGGAACGTTTTTTCAACCTGTTTTTCTTCTCGTTCTTAGCTTTCCGGAAACAGAACTGAACCACATGACCATCTCTACCACAATGAGTGCATTTATACTTATCTGTTGACTTCACAACACCCACTTTGATAGAGAATTGCTTTGCAATACTAGCATATTTAAATATGATCTATTTAGGTTCAGATTCTACTTCAAATTTCTTAGGCTCAAGAAGTTTAACAACCTTAGGAGGATTATTTTTGGCATGCTCAATGAAATTAAATTCTAGACCATGTTTCTTTACACTTGTTTTTGATTGATCTAGAATCTTGTTCAAATTCTTTTTGCCAAACAAAAACCTCTGTAAAGTGTCTTTTAGATACTCATTTTATTTAGCCAATGTAGGACATGTTGTGCATTTAACAAAATCATTTCCAAGACCTTTAGAAGCACTAGATTGAGCTAATCTTTCCTTTTCAGTAAAATCATTGAGTTGTCTAGTCAAGGCTTCTATTTCAGTGTTAAGCTTAGGACAATTTGAGCAAGAAAGAGTCTCATGATAGAGCATTTGTTGGATTGATTCCTGAGAAGACTTAAGCCTAGCCTGACGCAAATCACACTTAGAGCAAGCCTTAGATTGAGCAAAAGAACTAGACTTAAACTTTTCAATTTCATCATTAGCAACTTTTAGCTTTTCATCACAAGAGCCATGAGCCAATTTTAACTCATCAAGTTTAGCAGTTACATCACTAAGTTGAGCCAAGTTTAATGTATTAATTGTTCCAACAGCTTTTAACTCAGTATGTAAAACTTGACAAGCCTCACAAGATTCATCATCAGGATTAGAAGCTCTAAGTCTATTAATTTCATAATTCAAGCTTTCATAAACAAAATCATGATTTTTAATTTTCTTCTTATCCTTTTTGAGTTCTTCTGTCAATCTAAGCACAGCTTGAGATAAATCAGTATAAGAAGGTTTTACCTCATTAGGATCACTGTAAAGATCATCATCACTGAGCTGCTCACTGTTGGCCATAAAACACACCCCTGTGAAGTCCTCTTCCTTTGCCTTCTTGACTTTGACCTCATCATTGCTCGTAGGATCAACATCACTCAAATTAATCTCCTCAAGTATTGCAAGTACTTTGTTGACCGCCCTGCGATAGTTGCGCTTCTTGTTTGGGTCAATCTTGAATTGAATACGACGAGTTGGAACCTTGTCATCCTTATCCTCCTTGCTCCTCAATTTATGACAATCCATCTTAATGTGGCCTGGTTCCTCACACTCATAGTATCTGATTGGTCCTGACATGCCACCTCGCTTCCTCATCCTCACATTGTTGAGTGCCTTGTATGTTCGTGAGGAGATCAACGCCAAGTCTTCTTCAGGGAGCTGCTCAAACTGTTGGATGTTCTTACGGAATTGTTTTTATGTATGCTCTTGTTACCATTTGTTTATTTGCTGAGTCGTTGGACTCACCCTTGTTGTTTGTTGTGTTTTAGGTACCCTTATGAGATCGGCATGCTTGGGGGAAAGGAATAATTAGTCTTGTTGCACTTTGCACGATCTACCTATAGTGGAAAGAAAGGAAGAAATTAAATAGTAGATGAATGAATTACTTTAAGTACCCTTATGATCGTTACTTGCTGAAACTAAACTGTAATAAAAGAATAGAATCTTTATGATGCTCCTGTTCTTTAGCTAGATGCTATATCTATGGATGTCCTAGTAACATATTGTCAATTTTGCTTAGCCTTGATCATAATACATGTTGATTGTCTATTTTTATTAAATCTGCTTGTTAAAACCTCTGACTTAGACAACTATTTAAGGGAGGTTCTGCCGAAATTTTGTGAGATGTATTTAGTTTATCCTTGTTACATTACTAGTTTGGTAGTATTCTAGATCATTGTTTGGCTGAGGTGTTACACCTCACTGCAATCACGAAGACGAAATGACCAAGATCTTGGCTGCTAAGAGAGCAAAACACACACAGCTGCATCACAAAAGAGGAGCAGTACCTAGTGATCTCTACCACCCGTCTCCAAATCCATCCCAACCTCTCGAAAATAAACCAAACACTGAGCAGCAAGATCTTCAAAATTGAGGAAAGTGATCCATTTAGGTAAACTAAGAACAAAAGCAAAGCAAATCATTTCACAAATTCTGTTTGCTGAAAGAGTAGAAAGTTACATACTCAAAAAAAAAAAGAACTCACAAATGTAACTGATTTTGCGTAGAACTTCTAGAAAAGTTGAGAGGATAAATTAGATACATGCACAAATAAATAAATAAATATGCAAAAGACCAAGCTGAGGTCTTTCCTGGGTTCCCAAAACCCATAATTCTAAGGGTACAAAACTAGTTGGAATTAAATGAACACTACTACAGAAAACCATATTACAGATGATTCAGAAACGTCATTACAGACGGTTTTGTGAGCCGTCTGAATTTATGGGTCAGTAATGATACGAGGTCATCACAGATGGCTTTTGAACCGTCTGTGATCGTTGATAATCACTGACGGTTTTTAACTAAAAACTGTCTGCGATTATCAACTAGCACAGCCGGTTTTTAATTAAAACCGTCATGATTACTATCACGACGGTTTTAATTAAAACTGTCTGCTATTCTTTTCTACCCTAAATCTATTTCATTTATTGGCTAGCCTCAGGAAATGCTAGCTATGCCCTCTGAAACAAGCAGATCAATATGTACATGTATACATCCAATTCACATCTCAATTCATTTCACAAATATAAAACATCCATTTCGCATAACAAGAACAACAAGAAATTAAATTAGAGCCTACCATTACAATATCTAAAAACAACAAGCAGGTTACCCATCTAGCACAACAAGAACAGAGGAAAACCAAAGAGATCACATCTAGCACAACAACAACAATATGCCTAGGCCTTCTCGCCCCTGATGCAACGCACGAGCTGGATGTCTTTGATGCCCACCATCGTCGGCGTTGATTGAGTGTCTTGCCTCCTGTAGACTTGTGCGTCATCTGCTTCATGCGAGCTATTATGGTATGGAGGAGGAGATCGAACAACAAGGAGGAGGGACAACAAGGAGGAGAGAAGGAGAACAGCAAAGAGGAGGAACAACAAGAAAGAGGAGAAGGAGAGCAAGGAGGCTGGGTTTTGGTTATTATTTATAGGGGAGGGAGCTAGGCGGGAATGCGAAAACTTTTGGCGCGGGGATCTGTGGGGTGAGGGTTGGTAGATTTCAATTGGTTAGGATTGGGTTTAGGAGGATCGACCGCCCAATGGTTGATTATCGCTGCACGGTTCTACATATAGAACCGTCGTGAATTAGATCATAAGTTTTATATACCGTCGGGAGAGCGGAGACGGCGTGGACGGTCTGTGATAATTATAGCCTAGACGGTTCTAGTTTAGAACCGTCTATGATAATGCAAAGTCAGAACGTATCTCTCGTGTTTCGTCTAATGTATCTCGATCGTTATACGAAGCGTCTATATCATTAATATTTGGTATACGAACCATCTGTGCTAAAGGTTAAATATGCGCGCCAAAGTAGACGTACGTACAATATGGCTTCTACTATTCTTCTGATCATCTCCTTCCTGTCATTTGTTCATCGAGAGTTGTTCGCCGTAACTATACACGTGCGCTAGCAATTTACATCCGAGCAGCTTCGCACACGCCCGCTCTCCTTCCCGACTTTCTTGCATCCGTCACCGACCGATCATCCACCGTCGACGACGGGGTCTCCCTCCCGCTCAAGAAAGGGAAACATCTCTCACCCTGGTTCTTCTCTACAATGTGCACAAAGCGGAAGAAGCTCTTGTGGCATCGGAGAGACTGATGGATAGCATTGCCGATCAAGTAAAAATGGCAGATTCTGAGGAATCTTATAATGATATCCTCTACGAGATTATGTGCTATGCTACTGATCATTTGCGGCTAGAGGAGGAAGTGCTAAGGACAAGGACAATTTTAACTGCGTTCGAGAACTCAACGGCTGATCATCCAAGTCCCAAAGTCGAAGAAGAAGTGTACGAAGCACAGAAGATTAGAATCTGGGAATCTCTTTATCTGTGCGACTTTTGTAATAAATTTGCCTCGAATTGAAATTAATAAATTTACCTTTAATTTGTGATCATCTCTTGTCTCGAAGAGTTCAGTAGTTAAGTTATTAGAAGCAATGTGTACTTATATATTAACTCTCGATCATGTACGAATATCACGCATACGGTTGTTACGAAAGGGACATCACAGATGGTTTTTAGCAACATCTTGCACCACAAACACACATGCTCTGATACAAAAAGAACACTCCACTTTGTACAATAAGGGTCACCACAGACAGCAGCAACGAGCTTTAGTTCCGTAGGATCGAAAAAAAGAACAGATACACACAGTAAATAAAAGGAGAGATGACTGAAAAGAAGAGTAATATATATAAAAAACGTGACTAACCTTCTGAACTACAGAATTAACTTAACTTAAGTCTTCCAAGTTGTGTTGGCTACGTACGCAACATGCGGTTAAGAAGTTGTATCCTTAACTTTGGTATGTCATCAATGGTGAACTGAGCTTTGAGTGCAACTGTAGGGTCCCATAGATCCATATATTTCATAACAAACACATCTGAGTCTTTCCTGGGAAAAATGGAAATGTAGATTGATAGCCATCATAACCCAAAAAAAGAGTGGCTGGAAAGGTATCTATGTACATTGACTAGATAAAAACACATGGCCAAAAACAACACACATAATAAAAGAAAGGATAAAAAGAAAACATAACTTACTTCAACTTCTGTCAGTGAGGTAATAGATCATCAAAGTCAAAATCGAGAGGGTTGATCGATGAACTTTTAGCAGTTGCAAAAAATGATGTGGTAAAATTCCATATCTACAATACAAATAAATTGTTACAAAAAATATTAAATTAACAATAAGATAACATTTCGGATGTATCACACGCAGATAGAAAACGAGAGTGAAATGGAGGACAAAAAGAAAAGATATAGCACACGTACTAAATTCATCCACATGTTTTCGTTGTAAGACCCCCCAAGGAATACAAACTTTTGGTCTTTGATGTCCACAACAAAAAGAAACCAGTGATCTTCATGCAAAATAGGGAAGAAAATCTAGTACAGTCGATACAATCGTGGGAGATCAATTAGCAAAGAATGTACATGGTTTGAACATTTAAAAAACTAAAAACACGTACCAAAAAAAGATATATAAAACTGAACAACAATAATAGCATGTTAAAAATACTGACCAGTTCACAAGATTGCAGTGACTTAACTTTATGGGCAATTTCAAACTCATGATTGACATTTGTAAACCTGAATTCTGATTCAGGCTTCAATATTTGTTGCTGCAAAAAAATACCACAAATAGTAGGAAAAAAAACTAGACAAAAATCCACTAGGTTCACTTTAGGCACGCAAAAAAGAATGCTTCTAACATAAGAAACCCTTACTTATAAAAAACAAATAAATGACAAAATAAAATACTCCATAACAAAATGGCGACATACCCCAACTGTGTTGAAAAAGAAATGCTTCTTTGACTTGGTGGAATGATTCTCCTCGAATAGAAGTCGGCAAAAGCAATTGACCAAGAAATTATCAATTTTGCCTTCAGACTTAAGAGAGTACCCTAAACAACTGTATTTTACATAAGTTTTCCATCAATTTTCATTAAAACGGCCTTGCAACTGAAGAAAAAATACAACCTACCAAATTAGATATGTAGAAAGACAAGACAAAACAGTGAGGAACATGCACTCATAAGGATCTATCTGCGTACAACACTTACCCACTGTGTTCTCCCACTGACATGTTGACCACTGCTTGATAATATGCCATGTCTAAGGCGGATACAACGAAACTATCTCTGCCACTGGTGTATGGGTGACCAGTGTATATACTACCCCTCACTTGCCTTCTCTTTCCATAAGTAGGTATCTTGCAAGTTGGTGAACCACCCCCCACACTACCCCCTGAGCTCATAACATTGACGTCGAGTGGCTGAAGGATATATATTAAGTGTGGACTGGCTAGCACGGGTTTTGCCAAGTGACATATTGCTGCAACCTACCCTATCATTAACAAAGGATTTATTCTTCTTGTATATTTGCTAAGTTTGATTACACAAAGCAACACATCTCTGATCAAATCTTTCTCTTGAAGAGATCATCATATCTAGGGGGTCCTGGAGACAAAAAAAGATGATAACATGATTATTTGAAGGAAAACAGAGAAAATATAGATATATTAAAAGCATGTTAAAAGGCATAGGACAAAAAAAGATGTGCATAATCAGATAGCAAAGTTGATTTACCAGGTTGATGACATTTGTAGAAGAAACACCTATTGCATGTGGGGTGGTCTCTATATAGGAACCTGTGACTTAATATCGATAACAGCAACTCCCCCCTACGCTCAAAAACCAGAAGATTGCATTAGCAAAAAAAAAGACGACGATAGATAAAAAAGGTACACAAGGGCTAGATTGAAAAACTAGATGCGGCCAGCTGATGCCTTTTATCTACAAAATGCAGGACATTACTTGTTCAACAGTGTTCTTTTAGAGTCGCTATAGGAATTTGTCAGCTTCATATATGTCGCAGGCTAGTTTGTCCTAGTCTAATCCGACTGGGTCAATTAAAGAATCAAGCTTCTGTTGGGGGTAAGGGACGTGGGTCAATTGAAGAATCAAGCTTCTATTTATTGTAAGGGACGTATGTATGCCTAGATTCCACGGTGCAGGCTAACGTGATTTTTGAAGTAGGAGATTTTCTTTCAATTGCAAGAAAAAATGCACACGCATATACTCCACCACACGTATACATCTGTGAGTGTGTTCCCTAAGCACACGCTTAGAAATATGAAGGCTAGGGATAAACCCTTACCTTACAAAAATCCTACTGATGTGCATTCACTTGTGTGTAAAGGTGGGTATCAGAATTTGAACCCTCTAGGTGGAGTCGGTATTGGGATATGAGGTAGCTTATGCTAGCATAAAATAAAATTTCTACTATGTAAATCAGAAAGTTATGCGAGTAAAAAATCATAGATTGTTACTACTAATCATGCAATGCAGCGGAAGAAAAATTGAAGTAACCCAGTTCAACGTAGCACGCGTCGATGTAGTGAAAGTAGTCTATCGTCCAATATCTCTAGATAGTGATCCTCGGAAGCCGGTCGTCCTCTAGTGGTGGTCAGTCTCCATGAGCCAATTGTCTTCTCCTCGAATCATCCCGATCAGCGCCGCAGTCATAGCAGCGCCTCTACAGAAGTCTACACGTCTAGAGATGAAACATCATGTGCCAGCGTGCTATCACCAGTGTGGTGAGTAGGGCCTTCGTAAAGAGGCGGCTAGGGTTTTGGTGGATGGTACAACCTCTTTTTTTTATCCATGACCCTATGCACCTGTTATATAGAGCCTCCGACGGATCCTTATCTAATACGAGTGAAGATTATTTTTGGCTCGAAGTCTATCATCTGGATTTTTAATGTTTCAAGCTATTAGTCTGTGAACCTATAGGTTTACGTGCGCATGAGGAATGGCGCAGTGCCAGACGCACAGGCGAGGCAGCGACTGACAATTATGCAGGTCGAGCTCGCCTATGCCAAGGAAGTTGGTCACCACACAAGGGATGGATTGAAAAACTAGATGCGGCTAGCTATGCCTTTTGCCTCTCCAAAATGCAGGACATTACTTGTTCAACGGTGTTCTTCGCAATAGGAATTTGTAAGCATCATATATGTCGCAGAGTAGTTTGTCCTAGTTTAATCCCATCGGGTCAACTGAAGAACCAAGCTTCTGTTTGGAGTAAGGGACGCATGTATGTCTAGATTCCACGCTACAAACTAACATGATTTTTAAAGTAGGAGATTTTTTCTCAATTGCAAGTAAAATGCACACACGTACACACTCCACCACACGTACACACATACAAGTGTTTCCCCTAAGCACACGTGTAAAAATATAGAGACTGGAGATAAACCCTTGACCTTACAAAAATCCCACTAAGTGCATTCACGTGTGCGCAAAGGTGGATACTAGGATTTGAACCCTAGTGGATGGAATCGGCACACTCACAACTCCACCATCCACTGTGGTTAGCATTTTTTAAAGTAGGAGTTGATAGAGAGCGACTACACACCTCACACTTGGAGGATAGTGCACTATCACTGCTACAGAAGAGGCTATACTGGACGGGTACATCACAGACGGTTTTACTGGCAACCGTCTGTGATATTTTCATAGACGGTTATTAACATGAACCATCTGTGATAATTGAGACATCACAGACGGTTTTTGTTAATAACCGTCTGTGAACTTTCACAGACGGTTCTTAATACGAACCGTCTATACCAATCGAGATAACACAGATGGGTCCTGTTAAGAACCGTCTGTGAAAGTTCACAGACGGTTATTAACACAAACCGTCTGTGAAAAGTTGAATAACACGACGGTTCCTGTTAAGAACCGTCTGTAATAATCCCATGTCACCAATAATTGGCGTATACACAGGATTTCGATCTCACCCGTCTATTCTCTCCACATCGAATGGTCGGTACCGTTCCTCCCACGGCCGCACCTTTATTAATAACTCCCATCAACCTTTCCACCGGTACTAGTCACGCGTGAGTTCATCCACTAGCTAGCTTCGTATGCGCATCTCCTCCGCCGTGAGTTAGCACCTTCATCGCGCACGAACGGTTCATACTAAAGAACACACTCTTGCCGTAAGTGTCGTAAGTGTGTCTTGTTTAGTGTGACCGTCGTGCCACGAAGGGTTTGTTAGCTTGTTATCCCGTAATAGATCGATCCGAATGTGTTGTTGAGTTTTTGTGCTTGCCTCTGTATTTGCATGTTCCTCGACGATGCCGACTACTGTCGAGATGTGATGTCCACTCCGACAATCCTTCTTTTTCCTGCAAAATACAAGGCAATTTTATTACAAAGTTCAAAAGACATTTCAGATTTCTTGGTGAGCGCCGACATACCCGACTTCTTGGTGAGCGACTATCCATCTGTTTCTTCCCACTTTTTCTTCATCTCTAGTCTCGGATCACGACGCCCAGAGCTGGTCAAGAACCGGTCTTCGATGTGGCATTCCTCAAGACACGCAGCAGGCCTCGGATGAAGAAAAGAAGTGGGAAGAAGCGATGGATAGTCGCCGGCAAGAAGTCGGCAATGTCGGCCGCCGGAAATCTGGGCATCACTGCACGGTTGTATTAACGAACCGCTCGCGTGATAAACAATCACGCACGGTTATTAACACGAACCGCTCGTGATAGAGGCATCGCGCACGGTTCGTGTTAAGAACCGCTCGTGATAGTATGCATCACGCACGGTTCGTGTTAAGAATCGCTCGTGATATGTAGACTATCGCGCACGGTTATTTATGTGAACCGCCTATGATAGGCAACAATCACCGACGGTTATTAAGTTGAACCGTCGAACCGCTCGTGATATATCATTTTCACAGACCGTTTGTGGTTGGAACCGTCTGTGATATTCTGCATAGTATTAATTGCTTGGCGTACTTGCTTGAAGGATGTCGACACCGATCTGTCTTCATTGCGCTGCATCGGTACGTGGAGCAAGGCGGCCGGCTTTAGGGAGTTGGGGGCGAAAAAATATCACCGTCTTCTTAGTGATCTGATCAGAGGTTAGTATACTTAATTACTTAACATTCTTAGTGATCTGATCAGAGATTAGTACTCAATTACTTAACATTCTTAGTGATCTGATCAGAGGTTAGTAGTAGGGGTAATAATCATTTTTGACACCCATTTGTCACTTGTGTAGCGAGATGGACCGTCGGATGTATATTGAGAACCGTGTGAGTGAAGAGTACATTCTTGGCGTGTTCGCTTAGAAGGGCTACCGAAATGGATATGTTGAAGAAGGGATGAAATATATGTATTGCCCATGTATTGATTGTGATAATCTCAAGATGTTTAGCAACTCGCAGCAGATTGAAGCTCACTTGATTCAAGGGTTTCGAAAAGGGTACAAATGTTGGACCAGTCACGGTGAAGAGAAGAGTACACAAGAAGGTAGTTATGACATAGTCGAGGGAGACAACGATATGCCAGTTGTGGACTGTTCTTTTGATCATGAGGAAAGGTCGCAGGATGACAACTGGATCATGAGGATAGGTCGCAGGATGACAACTGGATCAGATGTTACGTGATGCGAAGGGAACTATAGTGAGAGAGAGTTTGGTAAATTCGAGGGCTTGATGGAGGACTCGGAGAAACCTTTGTTCCGGCTGCAAGCCGCAATACACGAGGTTGTCATCAGTTCTAGAACTGCTAAAATTGAAGGCAAGCAATGGTTGGTCCAACAAGAGTTTCACGGCATTATTAGGTCTCCTAGTGGACATGCTTCCAACGGGAAATGTGTTGCCGAGAACCACCTACCAAGCCAAGAAGATTCTTTGTCCATTAGGAATGGAAGTAGAAAGAATACATGCATGTCGGAATGATTGTATCCTGTACCGTAAAGAGTATGCTAGCTTACATGTTTGTCCGTGTGCAAAGCATCCCGATACAAGCGTAAAATGACTCGATGATGGGAAGGGCATCGAGGTGAAGCAAGGACCTCTGCTAAGGTGATGTGGTATCTTCCGTAATCCCCGCTTGAAGCGCTTATTTGCAAACCGCAAGGATGCAAGATTGATGCGTTAATCGCGAGCAACATAAGAAAGACGGAATGATAAGACATGTTGCTGATTCTGCCCAGTGGAGGAACATCGATAGGATGTTTGTAGATTTCGGTGTGGAACCGAGAAATATAAGGTTTGGGTTGAGTACAGATGGAATGAATCCTTTTGGTAACATGAGCAGCCGACATAGCACCTGGCCCGTGACTCTGTGCATGTACAACCTTCCTCCTTGGCTGTGTATGAAGCGGAAATATATTTTGATGTCACTACTTATCCAAGGGTCAAGCAACCGGCAACGATATTGATGTGTTCCTAGCCCCATTGGTGGAAGATCTTGCAATACTGTGGAATGAAGGGGTACATGTATGGGATGCGGACAAACGAGAGAACTTCACTCTACACGCCATGTTGTTCTGCACCATTAATGATTTTCCTGCCCTTGGTAACCTGTCAGGGTTGAGTATAAAAGGAGCCAAAGCGTGTCCGCACTGCTTAGATTATACCGAGAGTGTGTGGTTGAACAACTCATGAAAAATCAGGTACATGCGCCACCGTAGGTTCCTTCCAAAGTATCACCCATACCGCAAGAGGAAGAAACAATTTGACGGAAAAAGAGGATGACTCAGACCAAGACCTTTTAGCGGAAAGAGGTGTTTGATATGGTCAAGGATATAAATGTTGTGTTTGGCAAGGGACGTAAATTGAGGAAGAACATGTGGAAAAGGAGGTCAATATTTTGGGACTTGCCTTATTGGGAGCACTTAGAAGTTCGCAATTGCATCGATGTCATGCACGAGAGAAGAATGTATGTGACAGCTTGATTGGTCTCTCATCGAACATTCCCGATAAAACAAAGGATGGTGTTAACGCAAGGCGTGACTTGGTCGCTATGAACATCGTGACCGAGTTAGCACCGATAGAGACCGATAAAGGCCGGACGTACCTTCCCCAAAGATGTTACACTGTCTAAGTCCGAGAGAACTGAATTGTGCCGGTCCTTAAATGGTGTGAAAGTTCCATCCGGTCACCCACAAGCATGAAGAAACTTGTTTCCATGGAACATTTGAAATTAATTGGCATGAAGTCTCACGACTGTCATGTGCTAATGACTCAAATGCTACATGTTGCAATTAGAAGTATTTTGCCGAACAAGGTTCGAGTGACAATCATAAGGCTATGTTATTTCTGTAATACCCCGAAAATTGTTTAATTAATTGTTTAATTAATAGAGAGAGGGACTTTTATGAAATAATTAAATTTATAAGAGTTTTGAGGGGTTTTATGAAAATTTAAGACAACATGGGCCTAGGTCTTGGCCCATGTGGGTTTTTCTTGGCCCAAGAGGGAGGGAGGCCACCTCTTAAAACCCTAGGCAGCCCCCACCCCCGCGCCCACCCCAGCAGCCGCCCGTGCTGCCCCGACGCCTTCTTCCCGGCGCCGCCGTCGTCTTCATCGTCGTCGCCTCCTCCCCGTGCGCCGTCGCCGACGCTCGCCGCTGTACCGCGTGGATCCGGAGGAAAGAGAGGAGGAGATCGCGGGCGTGTTCGTCGCCGTGTTCGTCGTGTTCGCCGACGTGTTCGCCGTCGAGTCGTCAAGGGTAATCCTGGTAGTCTCTAGATTGGTTTTTAATCAAGTTAGATTCGTCGGTTTTCTGGGCTGCTGGGACGGTAGTTGTTTCTCGGCGGTTTTGATCTAGTTTCGTCGGGATTCAGGTCTGGACCCTTCTAGAAAGTTGTAGAGGGTTTAATTATCTTTCCAGGGAGTACAAGAACACGTGATTCGAATTTGTGTAGCGAAAGTTATGAATTTTCTAGTGTTACTGTTCTGCAGATCGGGGTAGTTCTGGACAGAGTTTAGTAGATCGGTTTGTGCGATGGAAATAGTTGCGATTCAGGAGTCCTTAAAATTGAGAAAGTTGTAGATAAGTTTCTTAGCTTTCAATAGAGGTAAAGAAGTCCGGATTCCGAATTTCTGGGCGAAAGTTATGCCTGTTTTAGTGCGCTGTCCAGAGAGTCCGACGTGAATTTGGATGCTTTAGAAAAGGGTTTGGATCGGCTAGTTAATGGCAGAATCGAGAGTCTTCCCAACTAAGTTTTTGTAGATAATTTAATTATCTTTCCAGAGAGTCTAAGAACGCTTAATTTGGAGTTACGTACTGAAAGTTATGATTTTGGAAGTCGGCTGTCTGTGGTTGGGCAGATTTGGCCGAGGGGAGTTGGGGATTTAATTGAGATGAATTGTTGGGTTAATTGGGGTTTCTGTTATTTTATATCTAGAAACCCGCTACTGTCATGTTGGTAATTATTAATTAAATATTCAAGAGGAGAGCGGATTCCGGGGGTTGTGCCTTCTACGTGTTCTTCATTTTCTCGCGGTTGAGGCAAGTATATTTGTGATGTGAAAATCTGTGTGTTTATGGATTTGTTGAATTGTTTGGATGATGGTTGAATCATGACTGTTTAAATTGTGAGTATGAGTAAGTGATGAATTGAGAATGCTATTTATGTTCGTTTACATTATGACATTTATGAGATTGGTTGATGCGTAGTATGGTGAATGCTCGTTATCTTTTGATACATTCACATATATGCATCATATTGAGAATTGTTGAAGTCTTGATCATGCGGTGATCAAGATCGAGGTCCCCACACTTGCGGAGTGTGGGCATTGGTCCCCTGCACTGCGAGGGTGCAGGAATGGTGTGCATTGACGGATGCACACCGCGACACCGTAAAATGCGAAAGAGATGAGAAAGATGAGCTTTTGATCATAATGCATAGCATGAAATTCATATGTAAAATGTTTAACTTGAGAGTTAATGTTCATGCTTGCATTTGTTACTGATTATACTTGTCGAGTCATTGACTCACTCTGCTGTTGTTTTGTTGTTGTTGTTTGTTTATTTTAGGTACCTTCACGAGGTCAAGATGCATGGGAATAAAGAGGATTAGTATTGTTGCACTTGCACGAAATATTCACCATGGAGAAGATAGAGAACTCTAATTATTATTTGTTGATTAGTTCAAGTGGTATTTGATTATGACCTTGATTAAGATGTAATAATGGATTAGAACTTCTTCATATTGCTTCCGTGCTTTACTTAAGTTTTATAGATGTTTCGCTAGTAGCCAAATTACTTTGCTTATGTTATTCATACCTTTTGATAATATTGTTAGAACTTCATTTTTATCAATAAACAAAGGAGGCTCACGAAATTTTATAGAATGCCTTAGCATAGTTTTATTATGTTGTTAGTTTGGTAGCATTTCGTGCCATTGTTTGGTGGGGTGTTACATTGGTATCGAGCGGGCTTTAGGTCCGTGGTAATTAAACTATTAAATTGACACTTGGTGCACATGAGGATGGGATGGGTCAAGCATTGTAATTATGCTTTTGACATGTTATATTGATGATTTACATGATGAGATAATCTTGTGTGCTTATTGATAATCTTGTATGATTATGAATTGCTCCTATGACTGTTATGAGTGAGAATAGTCAATGATATGATGTAGATGTCGTGATGTGCTACCTTGGCATTGCTAGATTAGATCATTATTTGTAGTATGAGGATTAGCAATGTAGCTACCTCGTGTAACTTAATTGCAGTGTTGCGGGTGAATTTATTAGAAATGTTGTTATTATCCTTGTTGATTTCGCCAATTCTTGGTGATTGGAGTTAATGAATTTCTTTTGAGATTGTGGTTCTTGCAGCTTGAGGGTATGCAATTGGTCTCACCGCTCCTTGAAGCGCTTATTGTTTCTTTCCTGACTACCGAGATACTTTGCTACCGTGCTTTTTGTTGATTTGTAAGGTTAGTTCCTTCGTGGAGTTTGTCTTGTTGCGAATCATGGCTCATTGTTCGCTTGGTGTTTTCTTTTATTAATGCAATTTTGAGTTGCAAAACTCATTGTTATGTGAAAGCTTTGGATCTATGTTTCTCTTTACCTCGGCGTTGAAGTTTATTGTTCCTTTTCCTTTTGAAAGAGAGTGTTAAAATCCTTTATGTTGTTTTGCTATGCTTAAGTGGAAGGTGGTAGTCGTATAAACTAATTTATAAGGTTGAATTATCAGGTTGATATGTTAGCATAGTGTATAATTAAATTTTTACTAGTATCCTTGGAAGTGTAGTTGTTTAATTTGATATTGCCCTGTAATAGTTTTTAGAAGAACTATGATTAAGAATTTGTTTACTCATGATAGTAACTCATGGAGTTATTGAGGAGTGTGTAATAAGAACCGAATGATTATTATGATTGTTAAAATGTCTATCATGATTGGATAAATTGAATTATCTGTGTCTTTAGTAATTAATCCGACCGCTTGGAATGATTAAGTAAGGAGGTGTTAGAATACTACCTTGGTAATATTGACCCTTAATATGTCTTTTATTTAGATGCTTTATGAACATGCACAATTGCTAGTTTCATCTATCTTTTACCATGCTAGATTGTTGAAATACGTATAAAGGAATAGATGAAGGTTGATGCATTGACTTGTAGAAACTTGTCTTCTAACCGGTATCATTGAAGTTTAAAGTCATTTCCATTCTAATTTCGAATGTAAGGTAGGATACAAAATCTATGCTCATGAATGTCTTATAATTGTAAAATGGAGTTAGGATCATGAATGTTGTTATGACCGAATAATAATCAATTATTGCCAATAGTGAATAGAGTACAATCAATTGGTGCTAAGTTAGAGTTGAGCACCAATAAAGAATGGAATATATGAAATCTAGTAAGAAATTTATACTAGCATGATTTCTGAGATTATCTTGTTCTAGTATCATCTTGTTTAAGAGCTTTGTCCTATTTATGTGGCTTATGCACTAGGTTCTCCTAGATCAAGTAGTTGCAACCTTACTTAGATATTAGAACATGATGAAGAAATTTCTTATGTTTCTTTTGGAAAAGTTTATGAAGGGAGTTGAGGATATGATGATGCTTGTTAAGAATGTATTATTCTGATATTAGCATGTTGGTCAATTGGTGGTTATGATGGTAATATTGAATGTTCATTAAATAGAAGAATTTGAATAAATTCCATGGTACTATTTAAATCAAAAGTTTTGATAGTTGCATGCGCGATCTTTTGATCTCATGACTTATGTGGTAGCTGAAATTATTTTAAGCAAAGTGTCGTGTTGAGGGATTTTAATTAGTTCTTAAAGAAGTAATGTGTTGTGGTCTTCAACTCTTCTTTTGTTGGAAATTGTTAAGGTGATACCGTATTCAAAGAAGGTTGTTCTCTTTGTTAAAAGGAAAAGTTTGATAAAAGTTTTGAAGGTTGAAGTCAAGTTGTGCAATCTTTGTGAAGTGTGTTTGACTTCTTATTTTCGCTGCTTAAGAGTTTCGAGCTCAAATGACAATCTTGTATTCGTATTGGTTGAGATTTGATGTTTTCTTCTCGAGGAGGCATGCGCCTTCAGCTGTGGTCTTATCCTTGTCCAAGATCTTTGTTTTCTTGGTTTTGTGTGTATTGCAGATGGACCTTGTGCTGAAATTTTCTTCTTTGCTTCTCCAAGAAAGGGTACGCAGCTTGGGTTGCAAAGACCTTTAAGAGGTGTATGGCAACCGGTTGGTGTGGTTTTGTGATTAGTCTGGGTGAGATTGTGGGTATCAAGATGCTTGAGATTCTTGGAGTGATAAATTGTTCTGTTGAATAATTCTCGATGAGGATTTGATTTAAAGAAGATGTTGTCCTTGGGGCTAAATAGTTTTATTGTTGCAACTAGAAGAACCTAGCTGTGGTTCAAGAGTGTTACGTTCATTTTGATGGAACATTAGAATTATTAGAAGTATGAGAATCTTGATCAATTTTATTGGAGCATTATGATTGGGTAATTTGCAAGGATTAGCAGGATAATTATGATGGTGTGGTTAATGAGTGTATAATTGTGAAGAAGCCCAATCGACATGAGAATTTTTGGGATAGTGAGGACGGTTGAAAATTATCGCCATGTATGACTTGGCTTCAAAGTAACCTCCGTGAGTTAGAATTTTCCTCTGAGATAATCTGGTTGAGATTATGCTTTCATGTGGTTGTGAAGGATTGAATATGGTTGATTGTGGAAATTTTAGTCATCGGATTTAAGAGTCTTTGTATTGAATATATGAAAGTACATATATAGGAGTCCCGAGACGAAACTTTTGGGTTTGGTGTTCCATATTAGGACCTTGGAGGCTAATGATGTGGGTGAAAATAGTGAAATGAGTGGATTCTGAATATTATGATGTTCCTTGATAGTATCCTTTGGATGTAGTAAATGGGTGTGTGAGCCGAGAAATTCATGTTGATTGTCCTTAAGATTTGTGGTGAAGTGTTGGTGGGTGAAAAATAACGATGAGGTGCATTGGAAATTATTCGTTAAAGTAACATGTGGGAAGAGGAGTTGACTAGAGTATGTTATTGTGAGAATAGTAGAGTCCCTCTACAAAAGTGTGTTGGATGCACTTGGTTTGAACATAGAGTTGATGTTGCCAATTTAAGAGAATTGAGCTAGTATGGTATGGGATGATTTAGAACCTCATGATTAAAGAGGAAGTTTATGCCTAAAAGAAAAAAAATGGACAGGTTTGATATTTGAGTGATTCCCCTTTATGTTTGGGTTGCTTATGTGCAAACTACCTCTTTGGAAAGTGGGAGGTTTTTGTCTTGAATCCTCATTTTCTTCTTTTGATTTGACCCTTTTATGGGGAATTGGTTTTGTGTGGTTGCGATGAGAATTCTTTATGTTCGTTGAATTCTATTTGTGAAAGAGTGGGTTTACCTTGAGCCCTGTGGTGTGCCCGTGTTTTAGGGTGTGCTCCTTATTAAGGTAAAAGATCGATTGAGAGTTGGAATAAGAGTTGCATGTGTTGTGCAGATTGTGTGGGTTAGTACCAAAGGGAATGATAACCCAATGTGTATTTAATCGATTTTATTAATTACGAAGTATTAGGGGTTTGTGTATCACTAGGACTACCTTGGGTTCTAGTGTGGGATACCACGCTTTGTATGACTCGGTATCGAGGAGAACTTGAAAGATCCGGGCGTGGGCTTCATTAAACCGTTGACCAACGAGTAAGACCACCACCATTCAAGAATTAAAGCTACACAATTCAAGTGTTGTAGGGGCGTAAGTTCAACGAGTGGCCTTGGTGAGTCGAATCATTGGTACGCCCGAGCGGTCGAAAAGTTATGCGATGTAAGGAGCAAGGATCGGGAGGTTGGCAAACCACTTGGATCTTCAAGAACCTATGCGAGGTGCAAGCAATTAGAAAAAAATATTTAGTATGTCAAAGCGCTTTGGTCGCAGCAGATCGAGAGAGAAGCAACTTGGGAGTTGGAGTCTCGCATGCTGAAAGCAAAGACCGGCGTTGTTCACGCGGGTGCTAGTTAATTGCTAGTTGGTTGTTTTGTTTTCTGTTGAGGTTGCGGTTAGAATTGGGTCGAATTCTGTTTAAGGGGTAGAATGTAATACCCGAAATTGTTTAATTAATTGTTTAATTAATAGAGAGGGACTTTGTGAAATAATTAAATTTATAAGAGTTTTGAGGGTTTTATGAAAATTTAAGACAACCGGGCCTAGGCCTTGGCCTGTGGGTTTTTCTTGGCCCAAGAGGGAGGGAGGCCACCTCTTAAAACCCTAGGTAGCCCCACCCCGCGCCCCACCCCAGCAGCCGCCGCCTGCTGCCCCGACGCCTTCTTCCGTGCGCCGTCGTCGTCTTCATCGTCGCCGCCTCCTCCCCGGTGCGCCGTCGTCGACGTCACGCCGCTGCACCGCGTGGATCCGGAGGAAGAGAGGAGGAGATCGCGGGCGTGTTCGCCGCCGTGTTCATCGTGTTCGCCGACGTGTTCGCCGTCGTGTCGTCAAGGGTAATCCCGGTAGTCTCTAGATTGGTTTTAATCAAGTTAGATTCGTCGGTTTTCTGGGCTGCTGGGACGGTAGTTGTTTCTCGCGGTTTTGATCTAGTTTCGTCAGGATTCAGGTCTGGACCCTTCTAGAAAGTTGTAGAGGGTTTAATTATCTTTCCAGGGAGTACAAGAACACATGATTCGTATTTGTGTAGCGAAAGTTATGAATTTTCTAGTGTTACTGTTCTGCAGATCGGGGTAGTTCTGGACAGAGTTTAGTAGATCGGTTTGTGCGACGGAAATAGTTGCGATTTAGGAGTCCTTAAAATTGAGAAAGTTGTAGATAAGTTTCTTAGCTTTCAATAGAGGTAAAGATGTCCGGATTCCGATTTTCTGGGCGAAAGTTATGCCTGTTTTAGTGCGCTGTCCAGAGAGTCCAACGTGAATTTGGATGCTTTAGAAAAGGGTTTGGATCGGCTAGTTAATGGAAGAATCAGAGAGTCTCCCAACTAAGTTTTTGTAGATAATTTAATTATCTTTCCAGAGAGTCCAAGAACGCTTAATTTGGAGTTACTTACTGAAAGTTATGATTTTTGGAAGTCGGTATCGTGGTTGGGCAGATTTGGCCGAGGGAGTTAGGGATTTAATTGAGATGAATTGTTGGGTTAATTGGGGTTTCTGTTATTTTATATCTAGAAACCCGCTACTGTCATGTTGGTAATTATTAATTAAATATTCAGGAGGAGAGCGGATTCGGGGTTGTGCCTTCTACGTGTTCTTCATTTTCGCGGTTGAGGCAAGTATATTTGTGATGTGAAAATCTGTGTGTTTATGGATTTGTTGAATTGTTTGGATGATGGTTGAATCATGACTGTTTAAATTGTGAGTATGAGTAAGTGATGAATTGAGAATGCTATTTATGTTCTGTTTACATTATGGCATTTATGAGATTGGTTGATGCGTAGTATGGTGAATGCTCGTTATCTTTTGATACATTCACATATATGCATCATATTGAGAATTGTTGAAGTCTTGATCATGCGGTGATCAAGCATCGAGGTCCCCACACTTGCGGAGTGTGGGCATTGGTCCCTGCACCGAGGGTGCAGGCATGGGTGTGCATTGACGGATGCACACCCGACACCGGTAAAATGCGAAAGAGATGAGAAAGAGGAGCTTTTGATCATAATGCATAGCATGAAATTCATATGTAAAATATTTAACTTGAGAGTTAATGTTCATGCTTGCATTTGTTACTGATTATACTTGCCGAGTCATTGGACTCACTCCTGCCGTTGTTTTGTTGTTGTTGTTTGTTTATTTTAGGTACCTTCACGAGGTCGCATGCATGGGAATAAAGAGGATTAGTATTGTTGCACTTGCACGAAATATTCACCATGGAGAAGATAGAGAACTCTAATTATTATTTGTTGATTAGTTCAAGTGGTATTTGATTATGACCTTCGATTAAGATGTAATAATGGATTAGAACTTCTTCATATTGCTTCCGTGCTTTACTTAAGTTTTATAGATGTTTCTGCTTAGTAGCCAAATTACTTTGCTTGCGGTTATTCATACCTTTTGATAATATCGTTAGAACTTCATTTTATCAATAAACAAAGGAGGCTCGCAAAATTTTATAGAATGCCTTAGCATAGTTTTATTATGTTGTTAGTTTGGTAGCATTTCAGGCCATTGTTTGGCTGGGGTGTTACAATTTCTTCAACGCAATTGCTCAGAAGGTCATTGATCCGGATGGACTAGATGCTCTGCAAACCGAGGTGGTGACAACTCTATGTCATCTAGAGATGTATTTCCCTCCATCATTTTTTGATATCATGGTCCATCTCATTGTCCACCTTGTGAAAGAGATAAAAATATGTGGCCCCGTATTTCTACGTCATATGTACCCTTTCGAGAGGTACATGGAATTCTGAAGTCCTATGTACGCAATCGATCTCGACCGGATGGTAGCATCATCGAAGGTTATACAACAGAAGAGGTCATTGAATTTCGTGCATCGGCTACATGGCTCAGGTAGAGCCGATAGGTGTACCTCTATCTCGTCACGAGGAGAGGTTAGAGGGTATAGGGACTATCGGGAGGAAAGCAATAACTCCGGATCAAAATACGTATGCTCAAGCCCATTTCATGGTTTTACAACACATGACTGAAGTGACCCCATATATTGAAGAGCACAAGGACATGCTACGTCAGGAGAATGCAGGCCAGTCAGAAGTTTGGATCACGAGACAACACAACCGTCGTTCAACGAATGGTTGAAGGCGCAATTGACTAGGAGGTCGTCAAATGAAACACTACAATGGTTGGCAAAGGGTCAAAATTTACAATTGTGACATGGCAAGGATACGACATTAATGGCTACACATTTTATACAATGATCAAGATAGAAAGAGCACGGCGAGAACTCGGTGTTCGCATAGATGCCTATGATTCGCACGGCAAAGGTCACCGCCCAAGCTCGTACTACGGGCTTGTAGAGGAGATTTGGGAGCTTGACTACGTAATTTTCAAAATTCCTCTATTTCGGTGTCGTTGGGTCCAACTCCCACGGGGTGTAAAGGTTGACAAGTACGGCGTCACTACCGTGGACCTCGAATGTGTAGGATACAAAGACAAACCATTCGTATCATGAGGCAAGTTGTTCAAGTATTTTATGTAACCGAACCGCAAATAAGAAGCGCCATGTAGTTCTTGAGGGAAAAGAAGGATTGTCGGGTTGAGAATGTTGTGGATGAGGAAGAGTACAATCAATTTGATGATTTGCCTCCATTCGGAGACGCATCGAGCTCGATGAAGAACAAGGCGATAAAGCAAGCTATATGCGTATCGATCATCGTGAAGGGCTTTATTTAAAATGATATAGCCAAAGTGTAATAAATGATATAGGTTATGCTTGTGTTTTCATAAATGTATGTATGTTCCATTGTAATTGTAAAATGACTAAGGAACCCATGCATTGTAATTGTAAAATGACTAAGGAACTATGAAATAGTTATATTTATGGTTATGCTTGCGTTTTCATAAATGTATCTATGTTCCATATTGTAATTGTGAAATGACATAGGAACCTAGCTAGTCTGCTGGTATTTATAGTGAACTATCACAGCGGTTTATAAAAAGAAACCGCGTGATAACACATCACGATGGTTCTATCGATATAACCGCTGCGTGATAATATGGATATCACGACGGTTATATATATAGAACCGCTCGCGATATGAATATCACTGACGGTTATATATATAGAACCGCTCGTGATATCATATCCTGACGGTTATATTGATAGAACCGCCTCGTGATAGATCATCTTTAAATACCGCAGCTAGGTTCATGGAGTCCGCTCTGCCGATCTCTTGTCTCCACTGCAGCGCCTCGCTAGCTAGGTTTTGCTCCTCCCACCGCCGGTCCCTCCCGACGCCCGGTCCCTCCCGGCCGGCGGTCCCCGACGCCGGTCCCTCCCTCCCGCCGCCGCCCCGACGCCGCCGCCCTCCCGACGCCGCTTCCTCCGGCCGGGCGGTCCCCGACGCCGGTACCTCCCGACGTCGCTCTCCCTCCCGACGCCGGTACCTCCCGACGCCGCCTCCCTCCCGACGCCGCCGGTCCCCGACGCCGGCCCCTCCCGACGCCGCTACCTCCCCGCCGCCTCCTCCCGACGCCGGTCCCTCCCTGTGCTTCACATGTTAGCTTTATGATATATATATGCTTCACATGTTATATGCTTCACATGTTAGCTTTATGATATATATATGCTTCACATATATTTTATGTTATATGCTTCACATGTTATATGCTTCACATGTATTTTATGTTATATGCTTCACATGTTATATGCTTCACATGTTAGCTTTATGATATATGCTTCACATGTATTTTATGTAGCATATAATATATGCTGCACTTGTTAGCTGCAAGGTCTATTTGGAAGGCCCATAGCTCACTGCAATTAGCTAATCGTTAGAACTTTGTCACTTGATTCATAGAACTTTCACAAGCTGGGTCCATAGCTCACTTCAGTTAGTTTTTTCTTAGAAGAGAGATGGCGTCCACACAGTCTTCGTCGTCGTCATCTGGGTCTCACGCTCCCAAGACTGCGAAATCTAAACATGGCCGAGGAGTATCGAAATGGCCACAGGCCGAATGACCATCACGGTGGTCTCTCGGATGGGGTCCCTCCGAACCGCCGAAAGAAGCGTCATCATTTCGGACTACTGCGGGATAATTGAAGGCAACGGGTCCCCATCACCATAGCAAGTGGAAAGATTTGACAAAGGATAAAAAAATCAGCTATGGGAGGAACTTACAAATTGCTCGAGTTCCCAAGAGAAGCACGGGGACTCGTAACAGCAGCGCCTCGCGATGGGAAAAGCATGGAAGAATTTTAAGAGCACTCTTGTGACGGCACGTGGTCGAGGATGTCACGCCTTCACGGTATCCTTTCATGTCGCCGAAACATGGGAGGCCTTTGTGCGATGAAGACGACGACCGAATTTGAACAACAAAGTGCGGCGCACAAGGACCTCGGTCAAAAACACGCACCCTCACGCACTCGGCATCGCTGGTACGCGGGTAAAATCCGCAATGGAGGATGCGGGGATGAGGTCGCAATCCGATCGGAGGCCTCTCCGCCATTTGCCGGATCGCAAACGAGCCGAATCGTTAAGAGCGAGGTCATCAACCACATCTTTGGTGTCTCTTTCAAAACCCCGCAGATGAGGAAGTGTCCCAACGCGGTAAAATATGTTAAACAACATAGTTGTTAACACCTCTTGAACTTCATGGGTTCAAAATAACATGATTAATTGCCTCTTGCAGCAATCATTGACTACGGAATCTTCTTGTGGCTCCTTTGAAGAATATAGGAGATAGATTTACTATCTCGTGCCTTGGGAAACAAGGAGCACCTGTGTCGCACACGAGGCATGGGGTTTATGTACCTTGAGGTACGGATTTCCAGATTACTCCGAGACATATAGGAGTAGGAAGAGATCCAAGGCATACCGCAGCGAACAAATAAAACAGGAGCTTCATGCTCAACTTGAGGAACAACTATCTGCCTCACTTCAAGAGCGATCGCCTCACTTGAGTAGAGATAGATTCGTTGCGGGAAGAATCGAGACAAGTCCGCAACCAATCGCAACCCACTCCTAGTACTGCGGTACCCAATCCCACTCAACGTCGCAAGAGTGCGCGTCCACACCAATTCTCGAACATAGCGACGACCGCCACGTATTGATGACATTCGTGTAATGTACCTCTTTAGAATAGTACATAGATCTCTCTGGTGGACGCCTTAACTCATCTCTTGTATCGTTATGTAGGAGCCCATGCCTTGCAGCCTCAAAGTCAGGCTTGTTGGCTCTATTCCCGTTGACGCTGGGCGAGGCATGGTGTATCCATTACTGCTGCCATGGACGCTGGTGCACGGTGTACAAGTAGACACCGGTTTCATAAAGGTCCAGGTGGACATGATTAATGATATTTTTAATTCCGTCCCTCTTGAGAAGCCCCCAAACGAAGAGATTAAGACATTAGGGATGCCGCCCACACATTCATTCAATGGCCCAAGAGGGACATCGCCTCGACATGTCCGTGCCACAATCTTCACATCCAGTGGCCCAAGAGGACGCCGCTCGACTGGCACATCGGCCCGGTGTCTCCACCTCCACCTCCAAATCCAGTAAAGTCTGTTGCATCGGCTCCCGCCGAGACGCCACCGAGAACATATCACAAGCGAGGCTCCAAGGCCTCCAAGGCTCATGCGAAGAAAATTAAGCCGCGTCCCGTGCCATGGACGTTTACTCTAGGAGTGTCGTTGGTGCCCGACTCACAATTACGCCAGCTTGGTATGATTTGCAATAGATTGCATGCCTGGTACATGGAGAAGTCCAACATGAAGCCAAACCGGTAGAGTGCATTCACTCTGAAATATAACGAGACACATTTCCTCCACGACACTGGCTACATCGTCGTGACATTCAAGATTTATTCTTACTATTCAATCTCGACGAACTCGACGCCTCACTTCTACGATGTCGACAATCGTAAGTGTACCGTATAATGAAGTTCTACATTCACGTTATACGTATAAATGTCATTACTCTTTCTTTATGTATAGATACATGATCCAACAAGTCCGCAATCGCGACGACCGTGGGTTTCTCGACCCTCGTTGGTCTCCGAGCAATCTATCAACACGATGCATCCTTCGTGCAAGGTTACATAACGAGGGATTGATTGCTCACACCGACAAGGAGTACATCATGGTACCCTACAACCAAGGCTAAGTGCTTCACTAGTTGCCACGATATGTTTCATTTGTACTTTACATGCGGCATGAACTTAGGATTAATCACCGTGGCGACACACATAACTAGGCATCACCGATTTTGATTGTGATTGTACCAAAGTGGAGCAAGGTAATATACCTTGATTCCCTCCTTAGAGCTACCACGACTTGATCGTGTGCAAGAAGTACTTAATGTAAACTCATTTCCTCCATACATAACTCTATTGTAATATTTCTTTTGTTTGCCACGGCCGAGGCTAAGTTTTTGAATCACGAGGGCGTTTGCCGATTATGTTGCCCAAGGAGGAACACACGACAAAAATCCAATTGACACGCCACGACACAACACGCGATTTCCGGTACCGCTACAACACAACAATCCTATATCATACTTTGTTATAATGCCTCTAGAATTGACAATACCAATGTATGTAATTCTATTTTGCAAATGCCACCAGCAGCTACTGTGGCAACGTATGTGGATTCTACGCTTGCCGCCATATGAAGGAAATCATGGGTACTAAGATCAATGATCCGAGGTTTGTCGTGTCCTTCCAATAATTATTATTTTCTGATTATATATATGTATTTATATTACACACATGCTAATTAATGACTTAACATTGCTCCTAGCGACAGTGGTGAACTTCGACGAAAGTGCATATGATCTTGACAATCTCGTCGATATTCGTGGAATCATCTCCCAATTCTTGCTAGCAGAGGTCATAAATAAGAATAGAGAGTTCCACGCAGCAATGGTGATAATTAGATGTTGAAACATTGATTCAATGTACAAATCAAACAATTCTCCTTCAATTGAATTCATTTGTCGATGTTGTGTAACGATTTTCATTCTATATATATATGTATGTGATCCGCGGCCGTTTGTTACATTCATCCGTGTATCGAATTTTGTTGTAATTTACTATGATTTGCAATTAACTTATATCATCATTTATCTCAGATCCGCACCGCTTTCGCTTTCAGAGGGCATGGCTAGCATATCCGAGGCTAGCCAAAAGCAAAAATAAAATGGATGATGACATGGTATCACAGACGGTTCATTGTTACAAATCGTCGTGGTACAATATCACGACGGTTTCAAAGAGTGCCGCCGTGGTGTGAATGATATCACGACGGCCTTTACAACCGACCGCCCGTGATAGACGAGTATCACGACGGTTGTTTAAACAAAACCGCTCGTGATGGTTCGTATCACGAGCGGTCTTAACTACTAACCGCTCAGCGATAGTGCGGTATCACAGACGGTTGTTTATAAAACCGCTCGTGATAGTCTCGTATCACGACGGTTTTACAAAACCGTGCGTGATACTAGACTATCATAGACGGTTTTTATAAACAACCGTCGTGATATCAGCACTATCACGCATTTGTTAGTAGTCAAGACCGTCGTAATGTGAGTTAGCACAGACGGCTCAGAACCGCCTCGTGATAACCACCAACTATCACTGACACCTAAACACTGACGGTTCAGGAACCGTCTATGATGACGGTTCCGAACCGTCTGTGATAGGGCTGTCTGTAGCAGTGTATGCCCACCTCTTATTCCTCGCCTGATGAGTAAGGTGACTCATATCCCAACTTACCAGGATTTAGAGAGATGTGCTATAAGTATTCTTAGATGAATCCTAATTGGATTATAATTCCTATTTCTCTTTGGAGGAGGAATCCTATGTAACACCTCAGTCCAATAAGAACCTTGAATGTCACCAAAATCTACAATTCCTTACCAATTTTAATCATTGCACACATACTATCATCGATAATACCTTAAGCATACATTCCATAAGATGATTATATAACATAAATATAATAACAAGGTAGGAACAATAAATAACATTAAATAAAGATGAATTGACATTAAGCCTAATCAAATACCTCGACAAACACCAATAATATAATATGAATATCTTCTAATGAAAATCATTATTCTAGAAAAAGTTGCATGAATAAGATTGCTTATTTCAAACAATGACTGATTGGACAATAAGTGATAAAAGAACTTACAATGGTGAAAGATCAATCATGTGCTACTCTCCACCCGTGCATATCATCCTAAGCGTTTACCTAAAAACAACAATAAAATCAAGGGTGAGTCTACGACTCAGCAAGAATATAATAGAATAATAAACTATAGAAAACATGGTACCAAATATAACTACAAAGTTGAAGATAATTTTCTGGGCATGCTCACAGTAGGAATTTTTTGTACAGATAATCCATTTTTTATTCGAAAATACAGAAATATACCCGTGAGAAAATTTTTTACAAAAATAGACTCGATCGCCCAATGGTTTGCTGACCGAGCCTCGCCACCAACCCAATGGCGACATTAATACTGTCGCCCTACCATGGAGCGATCGATCTAGTCGCCCCACCGCTGGGCGATTTAATAATGCGCCCAATAGGGCAGCGACTAGATACGTCCTCCGTGAATGTTTTAAGATTTTGTCAATTTTGTAGTTTTAAACTAGTAAAAATTCTTATGAAGTTGTAATAAAAGTCTATGTTCATTGTATGTTGTAAGTGTGTAAATAATTTTTCAATTTTTTTTACGAACAATTGACCGTAAAACAGTTGATACATACGACGATAAGTGATATTTTGATGCGCACTATAAGGATGTCGTAGGTAATGAGTAAAAGTAAGTACGACACAGTACTAAAAAGTTCACATGGTAAATAAAGAACGAAAAGTACATGAAACAATTGTGTACAATCAGCGCCACACGCCTCGCCTGTCCCCACGCCCATGTCGGCCCCGCTTGGTCGTCCTCCCGGCGACGGTGACGACGCCCGAGAACATAAACGATCAGAGCATGTCACACCCGCCTCGGTGGTGGAGTCACCGCACCTCGACTGTGTGTCCTCGGTGCACCGGGAGAGCATCACGAGAGAACCTCTAGTCTTTGTCTCGTGAGGTGCGACCTGGATGGCAGACTGACCCACTCCGAGAAGTACTGGTCCACATCCTCGGGGCTCGCGGTGGGGCCGTGTCGGGGCTCGGACTCGAAATAACCTGCGAAAGTAATATCGTTAGTTTCAGATATAAAATATTGCGATAAAACAGTGATCGTACGACACGCACCTCAGTGAGGTTCATCGCGCCGAGTAGGGGCATATGTTCCGTACACCCCCTATGTGGGTAAACCAGGGATGTACGGAGGACGCGAGAATAGCGGCCCGACAAAGTGTACGAGGTGTCCCGTGCATATCCTCCACCTCATCCGGTTAGGTGGTGGGGACATGCCCACGTGGAGCCTCCCGAGTAGTGCCACGCCGGGGCGCTGCACCGTGGCATGCGCTACTGTCACCGGGCGTGGGTGTGGAGACCGCGGTAGCCTCCTGCAGACAAAGCCAGCTAACGAAATGTCTACACCCGCCTCCACCCGACGCAAAAAGCTGACGCTCTCCTCGTGGGTCAACTCCGCACCGGTGGCGACCCTCTCCAGTAGTGTGGCGGACTCGGTCCACAGCGCAGAACCGACATCAGCCTGGACAAAAAGACATAAATAAAATGATCCATCATCGAAATGACATTGTCATTTGGGAATCTTTGAAATTACATGTAACGTACCACGATGTGAGCGTTGCGCGCGAGGTGCGCGGGGTACGTGTCTGTTGGAGCGGCGACGTGTGTGGTGGGGGGTCTATGACATGTACGAGCTTGGTACGTGTCCGTACCTGGTACCAGCACAGGTACTCCGTGCAGTCCCTGCTGTCGTATGGCCGGTCCTCCTCCACGTGGTCATCGAGTGCACCCTCCCACTGCGCAATCCAGGGTTGCATCTTCGCCATCCAGTTCGTACCTTGTTTAGCTCCCTTTCTAGAGTACCTGCATATATAGGACCAGTACGTAATGTAAGTACTTGCGAACACAGTAGTAAGTACGTACATATTTATGAGAAGCGACCACTCACGCTTGCTCATGCCGTGGAAGCGGTGGTCCGACTGGTACAGGAAGTGTTTGGCGTAGTCCGAACTGCCGCATGACTCGCTGGGGTGCGTAGTCCTCTACAAAGATATCGTACACGAGCTTCCGGCGTGTGAGCCAGAAAGCTCGGTCACGAAAGCACAGTGTGGATAGCCCGCGAGCACAGGCCCGCAGCGCCGTGATTCGCGAAGGATCCCGCGCACGCCGTTACCGTGAGGCGATCGAATCGCTCAACAAAAGGCGTGCGCTGCGTGACCTGCACGTGTGTGAACTGTACCTGCAAGAAAGACAAGTTGTTAAGTACGACCATCGTTAATAAGAAGAAAATAGTTGACTGTGATAATACTTACTCGTCGACGACACCAAAGATAGCCCATCGTCGGCCGGTGATGTCTCCCCCCGGATACATCTCGGGCCCGTACGGACCCATGTCGTTTAGCACAGTCGTCCGAGGTCAAGCGCCGAACGACCACAACCGCAGCAGAGGGGACAACCTGTAATACCCGGAAATTGTTTAATTAATTGTTTAATTAATAGAGAGAGGACTTTGTGAAATAATTAAATTTATAAGAGTTTTGAGGGTTTTATGAAAATTTAAGACAACACAGGCCTAGGCCTTGGCCTGTGGGTTTTCTTGGCCCAAGAGGGAGGCCACCTCTTAAACCCTAGGCGCCCCCCACCCCGCGCCCCACCCCGCGCCCACCCCAGCAGCCGCCGCCTGCTGCCCCGACGCCTTCTTCCCGTGCGCCGTCGTCGCCTTCATCGTCGTCGCCTCCTCCCCGTGCGCCGCCGCCGACGCTCGTCGCTGCACCGCGTGGATCCGGAGGAAGAGAGGAGGAGATCGTGGGTGTGTTTCGCCGTGTTGTCGTGTTCGCCGACGTGTTCGCCGTCGTGTCGCCAAGGGTAATCCCTGGTAGTCTCTAGATTTGTTTTAATCAAGTTAGATTCGTCGGTTTTCTGGGCTGCTGGGATGGTAGTTGTTTCTCGGCAGTTTTGATCTAGTTCCGTCGGGATTCAGGTCTGGACCCCTTCTAGAAAGTTGTAGAGGGTTTAATTATCTTTCCAGGGAGTACAAGAACACGTGATTCGTATTTGTGTAGCGAAAGTTATGAATTTTCTAGTGTTACTATTCTGCAGATCGGGGTAGTTCTGGACAGAGTTTAGTAGATCGGTTTGTGCGACGGCAATAGTTGCGATTCAGGAGTACTTCAAATTGAGAAAGTTGTAGATAAGTTTCTTAGCTTTCAATAGAGATAAAGAAGTCCGATTCAGAATTTCTGGGCGAAAGTTATGCCTGTTTTAGTGCGCTGTCCAGAGAGTCCGATGTGAATTTGGATGCTTTAGAAAAGGGTTTGGATCGGCTAGTTAATAGAAGAATCAGAGAGTCTCCCCAACTAAGTTTTTGTAGATAATTTAATTATCTTTCCAGAGAGTCCAAGAACGCTTAATTTGGAGTTACTTACTGAAAGTTATGATTTTTGGAAGTCGGCTGTCTGTGGTTGGGCAGATTTGGCCGAGGGGAGTTAGGGATTTAATTGAGATGAATTGTTGGGTTAATTGGGGTTTCTGTTATTTTATATCTAGAAACCCGCTACTGTCATGTTGGTAATTATTAATTAAATATTCAGGAGGAGAGCGGATTCCGGGTTGTGCCTTCTACGTGTTCTTCATTTTCTCGGTTGAGGCAAGTATATTTGTGATGTGAAAATCTGTGTGTTTATGGATTTGTTGAATTGTTTGGATGATGGTTGAATCATGACTGTTTAAATTGTGAGTATGAGTAAGTGATGAATTGAGAATGCTATTTATGTTCTGTTTACATTATGGCATTTATGAGATTGGTTGATGCGTAGTATGGTGAATGCTCGTTATCTTTTGATACATTCACATATATGCATCATATTGAGAATTGTTGAAGTCTTGATCATGCGGTGATCAAGCATCGAGGTCCCCACACTTGCGGAGTGTGGGCATTGGTCCCTGCACCGAGGGTACAGGAATGGTGTGCATTGACGGATGCACACCGCATTACCGTAAAATGCGAAAGAGATGAGAAAGAGGAGTTTTGATCATAATGCATAGCATGAAATTCATATGTAATATGTTTAACTTGAGAGTTAATGTTCATACTTGCATTTGTTACAGTTATACTTGCTTGAGTCATTGGACTCACTCTTGTCGTTGTTTTGTTGTTGTTGTTTGTTTATTTTAGGTACCTTCACGAGGTCAAGATGCATGGGAATAAAGAGGATTAGTATTGTTGCACTTGCACGAAATATTCACCATGGAGAAGATAGAGAACTCTAATTATTATTTGTTGATTAGTTCAAGTGGTATTTGATTATGACCTTCGATTATGATGTAATAATGGATTAGAACTTCTTCATATTGCTTCCGTGCTTTACTTAAGTTTTATAGATGTTTCGCTTAGTAGCCAAATTACTTTGCTTATGGTTATTCATACCTTTTGATAATATTGTTAGAACTTCATTTTATCAATAAACAAAGGAGGCTCACGAAATTTTATAGAATGCCTTAGCATAGTTTTATTATGTTGTTAGTTTGGTAGCATTTCGTGCCATTGTTTGGTGGGGTGTTACACAACCTATGAGGATCGAGTTCGATTAATCGTCCCACACGCATCACACAAAGCGCGCATGACGTCGCGGCAAGTGCACCGATCCCAGTGACTGGGGCCTCGCCGTCCGCAATCGCCTCGCATGAGCGATAAGGCGCATCCACGGAGTTGCCGTGGATGGTGATGAAGAGCACCCAATCAAATATCCACAGCACATACGCCTCTAGGTGGCGCGAGACCTGGTAATCGTCTGCCTATGGATCCATGCGCTCCAGCTGAATACTAACAAATTGTTATTAGTATGTAATAGTGCATTTAAGAGCTTCGAATACATGATCGATTGTGAAGACCACATACCTGGTACTATGCGAGCCACCTCAGCGATGGCCCGTGGGTCTGAGTCACATCAAGATGTGGTGGTCATCACGGTGGAAGGACCCCCGAATCGCCGAGGATGTCCGCGCCACTGACCGGGGCCTCCGAGGGAAGGCGCTCTCCTCGATCGAAAGGCCAAGCGTGGACACATCCTGCAGGTCGGCGTCATCTCCCGAATGGAAGGTGGAAAGTGTGTGTCTCGGGCCGCCAACAGTCCCCGCCCGCGGCCAAGGCGGCTTCATCCTCCTCCGTGGCCTGCACCATCCGGGCAAGAGGAGTAGCCCGGCATCCCGCAGCCTACAAACAAAGTGAAGGTCAGACGAACGTTCTACAAAGAACACTAAAACGCCGGCGTAGTGCAAACTCGGCGGTCCAACGGGTCGAGTCCCGTGCCACGCGAGGTGTGCGTGTCCAACCACTCCCAACTCAACCGGCTCGTCTGTGCTCCCGGTGGCGGCACACGACGGAAGCGCGGTGCACGCGGTCCACGTGCTCGTCCAATAGCGGGTACCACCAGTCGGAGTCACGACCATCACGAGCCATACCTACAAAAAGAGTTCAAGTTACTGATTTTTCTAATACGTATAAATTTCGACACTAAATTTTCTACATCTAAATTTGTAAACTAAATTTTCTATAATAATGCATCTAACATACTGAACAAAATTTTGACACTAAATTTTCTACATCTAAATTTCTACACTAAAGTTTCTACAATAATACATTAAAAATACTACACAAAATTTTGACACTAAATTTTCTACATCTAAATTTCTACACAAAATTTTCTACACTAATATATCAAAAATACTAAAATTTTCATACTAAATTTTCTACTTCTACAATTTTCTATACTACAAATGTTCTATACTAAAAAAATGTATACTACAAATACTAAAATTTCTATACTAAAAATTGTACTAAAATATCCATACTAAATTTTCTATATCTACAATTTTTACTACCACTAACATTTCATACAAAATTATGTTAACTAAATTTTCTATACTAAAAATGTGTACTACAAATTTTCTATACTAAAAATGTGTACAACAAATTTTCTATACCAAAAAACCTATACAAAATTTCTACACTAAATTTTCTACACTACATTTTCTACATCTATAGTTTTTACTAACACTAACAAAAATAACATACAAAAAATTACCAACTAAATCTTTTATCTTTCTCTTCATCCTCTCTCGCGCTCGCCTCTCGTGCTCGCTCGGTGTAATATCCCGATAGTCTATTCGGCGTAGGTTCCTAAAATAATCACGGAGATTCCCGATTTTTCGGTAAATCACGGAAGGTGAAAATTAAATTGCAGAATTGTACAAAATTTAAAAAAATAAAAAAATTAATTTGGATGTTTTAGGTCGTCCGGAGGTGGGCCACCGCTTTGGGCCACCCAACCCAATATGGGGCCTGCACCCCTCCCTTGGCTTCTCTCCCTTTTTCCACCCTTGGCTCAACCCCCCTCCATCACCCCTCACAAGCTGCCATCCATTGGAGCAAAGGAGAAAGAGAGGAAGAAGAAGAAAGGGAAGAGAAGGAAGAAGAAGGAAGGAGGAGAAGAAGAGGAGGAAAAAAGTGGGGTAATTCTTCATCTAAGTAATTTCCCCCATCCCAAACCCTCGGTTTTTATGAACAATTAGGGTTCTTGGCACGGATTTTGATGGTAGTTAATAGATTAATTGACCGATTAGAGATTAGTTCTTTGTCACTCAGATTGATTCGCGAAGACGCCTGCTCATGCGGTTTAGACCTAGTAAACGATTTTTCCTGTAGACTCTCCCAAAAGGAAAGTTGTAGACGACTTCCAGACGCGTTTCCTGTATTTTTTTGGAATTTTGTGCTGTGGGATCTGGGAGATACAGGGTCGGGAATACTGCTGTTCGTCAGGCGAGCAGATTGGTACAGACCGACGGTAATCTGGGAATTTGAGGTAGTAAATGATTTTTATGCTCATGGCCGTAATTGAGAAAGTTGTAGAGAATCTGGTAATATAGCTTTTGTAGAAAATTCAGAATTTTTAGACCCCTGTACTGTTGCTAAGACGCAATTGAATACTGCTGTCCAATCTACCAGAACAGAGTTCTTTCTCTGTTTTGGGCATTAATTTACACCTAGCTGTGATCAAAATGAAAATATGTGTTCTACATAAAAAATGTAGGCTTTTAAGTAATGAATCCAGAGATGTATCATTTGCTGTATTTGGACAAATATTTTTAAAGATACGAAATTGTTAAGCAGCGCTGCTGCAGAGGGTAATTTGCTGAATTGTTGAGCGGAGAGGAGTTTGTGCGGGTTCAGGTTTCTAGCGACGTCTTTAATTATTTTAGTCATGTTTGTATGTTGTAGCCATGTGATGAGAGTTGCCTTTTGGACAGATGTTCTTGTCCCTGAGCGCTCTCGATTTGCTTCGCTTCGTCGGATTGAGGCAAGTAAACGTAGCGGTGGTTGCTACTTGCAATTTACATTATTATCGTAATTTGATACATTATGCCATGATTGCATGATATTTTAATTGTGGAGATGGTAGCAAGTATTGATCAATTGATATGTTGATATTCTGCTAGTAGACATGTGGAATTATTGCTTAATGTGATATTTCGGAACATGAAATTAATATGTGGTGGATGTGGATATGTTATGAGCATGATAATGCTCCTTGAGGATGGATTGATGTGATTTATGAATTATCATATCATTCATGTTATATCATGTCATTTGCATATGTGGATGTCGTCGCACCTAGCAGCGACCGTACCGGTACAACATCGTATATTGTCGTAATATGATGCACCTCAATTCCTGCCCTCGAAAGAGTGATGTGAGCATAGCATGAAAGCATTCATATGCGTTACATTGTGGAAAGATTCATTTGCATACATATGCAACATATTGTGGTGAAGATATTTTGTAGAATATTCAACTCATAGTTGTAATGTTGAATTGGCTCATGTGAGCTATTTTATGGTATGAGGATTGTGGTTGGGGTCGTGGAATGGGATTCGTTTCTTGTGTATGGTAAGGGTTGTGATGGTGGCATGAGATTTTTTTCTCTTGTATTAATTGTTGATAGAAATTGTGGATGTGAGAAATAATAAAGTATTGAAGTACAACATACATATGTTTTATTGTTTTTGGTGGTGATAGTGGTTGAGGTTTTGGTGGTGATTTGAGGTTGAGGATATAAACATTGTTAATTGTCGAAGATTAAATGTTTCATTTGCATTTAATTGTGGATAAAATGATTGCATTCACATGCCAATTAAATCTGAAATTGAAAATGTGTGATTCATGGAAGATTGTGGTGGTTTAATAATTGTGGACATGAATTGTGGTTGTAGTTGTATGAAATTATAAATGATGATGTATAATTGTTTGTAGTTCAAATAGCCTGTTAAACAGTTTGCTTGCTGAGATTTTATCTCACCCTTGTTTCCCCCTCCCTACAGGTGGACTTGAGCGTGCATGGGAAGGGTAGAGCGGCAACACACTGATGCACGTGAATCATATTTATATGCTGTAATTAAGTTAAAAGAATTCTAGAACTTTGCATAGCTTTGTTTACATTATCTTAATAATGCTGAATTTGTGAACTATGTTTTAGATTAAAATGTTGAAGGAGGTTTTAAATATTGAATTGTTATCACTATACTGCTATTCCTTAGTTGTTTATGTTTCCATTTATACAATCTTGTTTAGTAATTGTTACCAGTTGAAATTGTCTTGTAAAATGGCTAATTGTAGATCAGTTTTAGTAGCATCCCAGGGTAATATGGGTCTTGGGGTGTTACACTCGGTGGCTCTACCTACCTGCGAAGAAATGAAATAGGCGGCCGAGCGCGCCGCGCTTTATCCCACCCCCAGTAGCCACACGGTTGGGCGTCGCCCAACGGTTTGCAGATTCACCAGGTGTCGCCGCTGGGTTGGGCGACAGGCTCAGTCGGCCAACCATTGTGCGACTGGAGCCTATTTTTGTAAAAAAAAATTCACAGGTATATTTCTGTATTTTTGAATAAAAAATAGATTATCCGTACAAAAAATTCCTCGCAGTAGTAAGGATTGTCAAGTTTGGAGTTGTAGATCAAGAGTTATGCATTTAGGAAGGTAGTTGTTTTGTTTTGGAGAGAATAGTGTTCAAGAAGGAAAATGGGGTTGTAGATGCCAGAATATCAAAACGATGATGTTGAAGAAAATATTGAAATTTTGTGTAGATTCTCTGGAAGATATATCTTTTGTTATGATTGGGTTCCTGAGCCGAGAGTTATGGTTATTTGAACAGTAGTGCTGCAAGTAAAGGCTGCTGTTTGGAAAAGGGTTGTTTTGGGTGGTGATTAGGAGTGATGTTTGTTTATTCCTTTTGTATGTTGTACTACTCTTGGATTATTTTTTTTGTGTATTTTATGAATGCTCAGGTGGTGGTATGAATCAAGGGGGCAGGACCCTCTACTCGTCATCCTTCATCACACGAATGAGGCAAGTGTAAGTAGTCAGTAACAAATGAGGAGAATATTTATGCTTGTTAAAGTCTTATGCTTATAAATATTCATTCATATTCTTGTTGTCGACTGTGATACATGTTCATGTTGGTAAACAAAAGAGATAAAGATTAATGGTTGACTACAACCATTTGCATTATTTCATTGATCCTTGAGACTTGGTCTACGTGGTAGCCAAGTAATGATTATTTTGTGGTCCCGTCATGTTTAGACAGGCATGAGGTCTCCACACCTGTGGAGTGCAGGCTTGAGGTCCCTGTGCAAGAAGGCACTGGCTTGAGTAGGCATCGACAAGTGCATACTCCGCATGCCGGTAATTACAAAGAGAAAAAAGACGTGCATTTGTGGCATTTGCATCGCAAGCCAATGTAATTTGAAAATTTATGAAATCAATGTGGATGGCTGTATATGAGCAATATTTGTGTTTAATCCTATTTATGATATTTTGTTTATTGTCTTGCATGTACTTTGCTGAGTCATGGATTCACACTTTCTGCTTATGTTTTTTATGTATTTCCTATGAAGGCGGCATGCATGGGGATAGGATAGAGTTTTGTGCACTACACTTTATCATTCACAATACCTAATAATTTAATAGTTTAAGCATTAAATCAGAAGAACCTTACTAGTGGATTTGTTTTATGGTTGTATTCACCCTTCGAGGTGAAGTTTTTTTCCTTGTAGTAGAGTTGGTCAGTACCTTCGTGTGTGTTGATATGGTTATGTTTTAAAGTTCTTCGTATGGTTATCCTAATCTTATATTGTTATATTATTTTTTGAACCCCCTTCAATGGTTAATGTTCAAAGGATATGTTGTTGAAATTTAGAGAAAATCTTATAATATAACTTCATGTTCTGCTGGTATCAAAGCTGGCATTAGGTCTATGGTGAATAGTTTAATAACTTACTTGGTTAATCAACTAAAATTTGACACAGGTTGGTAACTTAATGAAACTAATAATCCTCATAAAAATAACTTAGAAAATTTAATGCTAAAATTTAACTTAGGGTAATTAAATTAAAACAAAAACTTGACACACTGAATTGGGTCATTTATTACATTTATGCTTCCATTAGCTTGTTTAATTATTAATGAATGCTGAGTTATTGCCAATGTTTATGTTGGTGATTTGTTAATTGAGATGGATAAAGATGTCAAGAGATAGTGGTTGTGGTTGTGGCCGCAAGATGGCCAGGAGGTGCCACAGTATGTGATGCATGAGGGATGATGAGCTTTCCTTGGTTAACCTCAGTTGCAAATGATTGGGGATGAGTTTTTATTGGTGATTTTTGTTCCTTGGGTGAGTTGCAAGGTCGTCCTTTTCATGGAAGTTTTGCCATTTTATTGAAGAAGAAGATTTTTTATTTCTTCGATGTTGTGGATAATGGAAAATGTCTTTGGCAAGTTTATTCTCCTAAGGAAGGTTTAAACTCATGTGGTTCTTTTTTTTGAATATTTTGAGTGGTTGAAGCTAAGTGCCTTTTCGACGGTTGGATGAGATGTTGTAATCATAGGATTTAAGAGACAAGGTATGGGGGAGGCTAAGTGTTGTAAATGACATGGTGTATCATTGATTTTAATTAACATTCCTTGAAAAGATACATATTAAAGTTTGATAGTGCCTTGGAGTAGTTGCATGGTGAATAGTAACTAAGAGTATGCTTTTTTATAAAAGGAATTAATGGATTATAAAGAGGTATGGACTATATGGATGAATATTAATATTGATTAATCTGCTAAACTTTATCAGATACATTGGATTAGTTGGGTCTCAAGGGATTAGTCTAACTGATAGATAAGTTAGGAAGATATTGAATTATTATCTTGGTGGATATTACTATCAGTAGTAACCCTCTATGGATGCTTTGTGATCATATTAAATTGCTAGATTCGTTTCTTCACATGGTTAATTGTTTTAAATTGTGCACAATGGATTCGAAAATATAAAGATTAGTGGATCTAGAATTTATATGGGAGGATTTTTTGGATAGTATTCTAGCAGAGTGATTGGATGAAATTTGTTGTAGTGCCATGAGAGATTTTGATTGATATAGGAATATGATTAATGAAGTTTTAGCGGGATTGTGCAAGGTGGAATAGTTGAATCGGTAGAATACATGTCTATGCGATTGCAAATCAAAGTAGGCTAGCAATTAAATTTCTTGTTAATGCTAACTGTTAGCGAAAACCTTTTAGTGCAATTATTATGTGCTAGGATTTGGTGTTGAGAATAACTAAAGCAATTGATTTGCTGGATTTTAATAAGTGCCTCATATTTATGTGCTTGTGGAATTGTTGGATGATAGTTAACGATTGATAAAAGAAATTTGGTAGAACATTTTGATTTGTGCACTAGATGTATTTTAGAGTAAAATGTTACTGTGGTAAGGTTGCAAAGCCTGAGTGGATTCTAAGTTTGTGGATGAATTGACAAAGTAGTATGAAGCAATTTAGAGAGTCTTGGAGAGTTTTATGATGGAGTAATAGATTATGATGATCTTTGTTAAGAGTGTTAGCAAATTGATGATATCAGGCTTGTTCAGTACATGCTTGCTGGGGATAGTGGTGATTCTTTTAGAAGGAAGAGAATTTGGTCGTCTTTTATGGTGTCATTTAAATGAGATGTTTTGGAGTTTTGTGCTTATGAGCTTTTGGGTTCATGACTTATAAGGAAGTTTTTGCATCAAGAATAACTTTAGTGAAGTGTTGGAGATTTCCCAAGGTTTATATATAAGAGGTATACTAAATTTTGTCTTGAAAAACGGAACATTGCTATATGATAATTTTTCTTGGAGTTTTGCTTTCTGCTGCTTTCCTGTTTAATCTTCTGAATTTGTTTTTATTGCCTCTTATCTTTTTTTATGAAGGAAACTGGCTAAGTTGTATTTTGATGACTTTTAGGGTTTCCAGTGACAACTGTCAAGTAGTAACCAAATATATAATCTTATAAGGCATCGAGTGCCAAGTTATTTGGAGTACATAGGAGGATGATTTGATATTATACTATAATTCTTAGAGAGATATTGACTTTAGATAATGATTATTTTTGGGGCAAAGTGATCATATTATAGTGGCTAATAGAATTCTTAGTGGATAATAAATAATGATATGTTGATATGTAATGTGGATTATTGGGGTTATCAAAAGTCAAAATTTTTGATCCATTAAGTAGAACATTATGATTGTGTAAATTGCTAGATTTAGTAGACGAAATTAAATGGTGTGGGGGTAATGAGATCTAATATCGGTGAAGTAATTTAATCAAAGTAGTAGTTACTTGAATGATGATGATTGTTGGATTTTTATATGGTATGATTTGTTTTTAGTGAATATCTCTCTTGGAGTTAGAATCTTTCTAGAATTTGGTTGGTGGAGATTATATTAAATTATTAGCGTTATAATAATTTAGTCTAATTGGATTGTCAGACTAGTTAGTTAGAAGATTGGAGGATTTGCCCTAGCAATTATACTGAAACTTTATAGTAGGAGTCATTGAGGTTAGAGTTACCAAGAGTAATGTGAGGATGCTTTGGTGGTTTACAAGACTATGAATTTCTGGATTACATATGGTTATAATCTTAATAGGATTTTACCCCAGTTTATGGATAAGAGGAGATGGAATTGGCCTTTGTACTTTAGTCTAGAACTATAATTGTTCATAAGTATGTGTGGAAGTAGTTAAACTTGACTCTGGGAATTATGATGATCGTTGGTTGGATTCATTTGGATATGGTGTACATGTGTATGTCAGGATCTTCAAGGTGATTATCCTTAAGTAGTTGGTGATAAGATTCAATGTGAAATATATAGTATAGCTCACTTGGAATAATTTATAGGGATATTTCTTTGGTAAAGGAGTTTGGTGGACAAGTGTATTCTGTAGATTAGTGGAACCTCTCCAGGTTTGGTGGATGTTGCTCTAGGGTTGTACCTATCCTTGAGGTTGTCAATTTAAGTGACATGAGATAGTGTGGCTTGAGAGGATTTGAAATTCCAAATTTGTCCCTTAAAATTGAGTAGAGTGTGTTGTGCTAGGGTAGTGAGCTACCCATCTCGTTTTTGACTAATCTTTGCATTTATATCTTATGCTCATTTGTGAGGTGAGTTGGTTTTATGTTAGAAATTATGGTTATTTTCTCTTACGAAAAGTGGAAGTTGTTAATGTGAGAATTTAAGTGGTTTCACCTTTTGACTTATGTCGTTTTAATTTGCACTTGTCTATTGGAGGTTGAGGGTTTTCATTGTGAGTCCTTCATTTTCGAAGCATGTTCTAATGGTAGGGAGCCAGTTCAATGAGTGTTTCATTTACTCCTCTTGTCCAATAGATGCTCCTAGCATATTCAGGTGATCTCACCATACCATGGTATTCCTCTTCTAAGAATGGCTTATTTTGAAATGAATGAATTTAGTAGTTGGTTTCCTTGTTCAAAGGAGTGGGTATGTCTTTGCTTGAGGCATGGAGGAATCTAAAGAGGTGTTGCATTCGTATGCATACAAAAGTATTATGGGGTCTTGTCGGGATCCCGGATTACCAAATCCGGACCCTCTGTGTATTACAGCACTAGTCCCAGATCAATGCTAGTGCACACAGTTAAACAGTGATGATTACATTGCCAAAGATGAATATTACAATATTATAGAGAGTACTGACCAAAGGTCTTACAACACAAACGAGGTTTCTAGACCTCACAAATAAACACAAACACAGCGGAAGCAATTAAACCTTGATAAAATCCCATCAATACGCCACAGGAAATTGACTGGGGAGCGCAACCTAAACGTCTGGACATCCTTCTTCAAATCCACCCACGAAGTAGTTGTAGTCTCCTTCTTGAGGTTCATACTCCTCTGAGATATATTTTAGGTGTAGCATGTGAGTACATAAAGTACTCCGCAAGTCTTGGGAAAATGCAATAGATGCAAGGTTTAACAAAGAGGGCTATATGGCTCTTTTGCACAAAGCGATATTTTATTTCCAATACCAATAACTATTTTTGAAGGCGACAGATTAATTGAAGTATTTACTCTAACTAAAATCATTAAGCATTTTTAATCATAAAGATTCTACCACCAAGTTTGATACTACGGGTTCCAACCACCCACTCTGGTTCCAGCCACCAGGACAAATTCCCCGAGAGTTCCATCCACTCTCAGATTCCCAAAACTTTGTTTTAAACCAAAAATAAAGATCTACCATGTGAAAGCATTCCTTGCCCGCCCTTGACCGTGGGCACGGCTATTCGAATAGTTTTACACTCTGCAGAGGTTGTACACTTTACCCACAAGAGATAAGTCATCTTAATAGCCAACATGCTTCCTTAGGCATGAGACCCAGATAACATATCACAAAGCTTTTACCTTACTCCAGTCTAGCTAGACACCACCCGCTGAGGTTTCACCGCTGAAGGATTAAACCATCCGACAGAAGCCCCCTCTTGCGCCATATGAGTACAGTAACCCTGTCCCTCACTGTGAATAACCAGTAACCCTGGCATCCACTTTCCACTGGTGGTACCTAAACTAGTCTATCATAAGTTAATCAGCTAGGTCGTACCCATATAGACATGTGGTTGTACGGTAGTGCTCAGACTGGACAAACACAAGCGTCGGTCCTTAATTGACTAGGGCGGAACATACACTTTTCAAGATCTCGTGCTAACCGCACCAATCCAAACCAACCATCCGCCCTGGTCTAAAACAATTTTCACAATTTAATTCATTTCACATGAACAGAGGCAACACCATTTGCCATTCAATCCTGAACAAAAGTCTAGTTCTTTGAAATATAGTTTCCAATCCAAAGTTACTAAAGTTATATAGCTTGTCTAAGCATCTTACTACCGATACAACAATTATCAAAGATTCATAATAATCTCAATAATGAGACAAGGGAATTCCTAGGGTGTCAAAGGTACAAGGTTGTCAATGTCAAATGAGGGCATAACAATTGTCGGTTTAACTAATATCTCCAAAACATGAATTATCATTTTATGTAACATAGCAATGCATTAATTTAAAATAATCAAAACATTTCTCAAACATAGGTTCAAGATGATCAAAGGAGACTTACCTTCGTGTGCGATTTCTTGATTCTCTTGCTGCAGGTCGACAAAGTTTTCGACGACGTCGGATTCTACGCGCGGAAAAAGACAAAGCAACAAAGCAAATAAAAACACATAAATTCAAATAAAATTCAAAAATTGAAAAAGAGTGTATATTTGAGTAGTTCATGATTTTAGAAAAATTTAGAAATTTGAATGGGTCAAATCGGAGTTAGGATGAGAAAGTTATGGCCTCGGGAAGATTTAAATCAAAGGGAAAAAGAAAAACTACAAGTTTACCCTCGGGGAATACGACCACGGCAAAAGTTACGACCACGTAGTCTTTTACGACCATGGCAAAAGTTACGACCACGTAGTCTTTTACGACCACGGCAAAAGTTACGACCACGTAGTCTTTTACGACCATGGCAAAAGTTACGACCACGTAGTCTTTTACGACCACTGTGGAGCTTTCGACCACAGTAGACGGTTTACGACTACGAGGAGGCTATGACCACGCTGGAGTTTTCGACTGCGACAGCGGATTTACGATCACAGCCTTGGGCATCTACGACTCACCGATCACGTTGACATGTGGTGCTGACTACGAGTAGTCTTTCGACTACGGGGACAGATACGATTACCGAGAGAGACTACGACTGCGGGAGTTTCGACTACGGAAGGACAGTTACGACTATGGGATAGTCTCCGACCACGGCTATTGTGGAGTTTCTGGCAACAGAAGGTCTCCGACTACGGCTACAGGAGGTTTCGACCATGGTGTACGGCTACGACCGGTCGGTGATCAGGCCAGGGAACTCGCCGGCGCTCCCGTGATCGGCATGAGCTCGGTGACCGGTGGTGGTCGGAGAAGGGTCTAAAAATGATCGAAGCTACGGGAACTCCATGATACAGGAGGCTCACCGAGGGGGTCGAAAGGTGGTCGGCGACGGAGGCGGTGGTGAGAGTTCGGCGTCGTCGGCGATCGGGCTCGGCAGAGAGGCGAGGCGAGGGGCGGAGGGGCTTCGGGGATGTGGGGAAGCCGAGGTGGTGACGGCGAGTGCGGCACGGTCCGAGGCGGCGGCGGCAAGGGCGCATGGTGTCGGGGTGGTGGAGAGGCCAGGAGTGAGAGAGAAGTGGGGAAAAAGGTGGAGGGGAGGACGACGATGCTCAGGAGGGGTCTTTATAGGGACGAGGGGGAGGGACCCGGTGGCGGTTTGTCGCCGGAGTGGGGGAGGTGGTCGCGGCGGTTTGCGAGCGGTTTTGGGGAACCGTGGGGAGTGGGGAGAGGGCAGAGTGGAGGCGTGCGAGCGCGGTCAGGCGCGGAGTGGCGAACAGTTGGGGAAGAAAAGGGAAGGTGGCCGAGAGAAATGGCCGAGGTGGCGAGGCGGTTGCGGCGGCGGTTATGCGGGCGCGCGCAAGGCGGGAGCCGGAGGTGGGAGATGACAGGCGGGGCCGGGCGGAGCGGGGTGAGGGAAGGTGCCGACAGGCGGGCCCGGGTGGTAGAGAGAGAGAGAGCGTGCGGAGCGGATCCGATCGGGCGGCGGCGTGGGACGATCCGGTCGTCCACGTGGCGGAGGGAGGGGAAGGAGTTTTGAATTCTAATTTTTAATTTTTGAATTACAGAAGATACCAGAAAATACATTAAGCCTCAGAGAAATATGATATTACTTCCAAAAATTCTAGAAAAATTCACAGAAGTTTCTAGATATGTTTTGGACTTAATAAAATTATTTCCAACTAATGTTGGCTATATAATTTTACATTAAAATACTTTTTAATTTTTAAAATATATTTTTAAACTCAAGAAAAACTCATAAAACCAAATAAAAGCCAAATATATCCAAATAATTAATTTGACATTGGATTTGTTTACAGAAAATCAAAATATTATTTTATTTAATAATATTTTTAAGTTTTACTTTAAATTACTTTTCAAATCCAGTTTTCTAAAAGCCGAAAATCAGGGTAAATCAAAATTCAATTTCACACAAACAAAACTTTTATTTTTATTTTAAACCAACTGAGTTTAATTTTAATATTTAAATAATTTTTTTTACTCCAAAAATTGAAATAAACAGCTGGGCTGTTACAGGTCTTGAGTTTTGCTACGCTCTTCAAGCTATCTGCATGCAGTTGGAGTGTTGTGCATTTTGATTCATTCTCAGGTGTATGAGTTGGAAGGTTAGAGTTGGCAAGTAGAGTCGTGAGGTGGAGAATTCAAGGTTGAATTCTATTAAGGGCGAAGGATGTGATACCCCAAATTATTTTGTTTCTTCCAGTGTGTCATGGGGCTGACTCTCTAGCCACCCTCACCCTTTTCTTCTCCCTGGCTGCCCCTCCCTATCCCCACTTGCAAGCCACCCCTCCCCTCCCCTTTATTCAGCTAAACTTTTTCCCCATCTCCTCTCCAAGCTACCCTCTTCCTGTCAAAGCCGCATCCCCCATCCCCTCCCTTGGACAACAACCCCTCTCTTTGTTGTGGTGGCTAGGGATTGCAAGGGATTAATCAAGGCAACTTGGTGATGTAAAGGTTGATCTGAATTCAAAAGTTAGGGTTTTATCAGGTTTAGGGGAATTTGGGTCTAATATTTGTGAATTAGATTAGGATTTTTCTGTATGGATTCTGGGTTACGATAGAAACGAAAGTTGCATATATCTTTTTTATTTTTCTGTAGAGTGCTTGAACACATGATTTGGATAAACGGATGAAAATTATGGCTGTTAGAACTTTGTTGTGTGAATTTAGGCTAATTATGGCAGCTATCGTCGAAACTTGGAATTTAGGGTTTTTTATTATGAGAATCTGTTAATACTCATAACTACGAAGTCGTGGGTAATTTTCTGGGCATGTTCGCAGTAGTAAGAATTGTCAGATTTGAAGTTGTAGATCAGGAGTTATGCATTTAGGAAGGTAGCTATTCTGTTTTGGACAGAATAATGTTCAAGAAGAAAAAAGGGGTTATAGATGCCAGAATCTCAAAAAGATGATGTTGAAGAAAATATTGGAAATTTTGTGTAAATTTTAGAGAATATATTTTTTATTATGATTGGGTTCCTGAGCCTAGAGTTATGGCTTTTTGAACAGCATTGCTGCGGGTAAAGGCTACTATTTGCAAGATGGTTGTCTTGGGTGGAGATTAGGAGCGGTGTTTGTTTATTCCTTTTGTATGTTGTACTGCTCTTGGATTATGTTTTAGTGTGTTTTATGAATGCTCAGGTGGTGGTGTGCAAGTAGTCAGTAACAAATGAGGATAATATTTATGCTTTGTTAATGTCTTACGCTTATAAATATTTATTCATGATCTTGCTATTGGTTATGATACATGTTCTTGTTGGTAAAGAAAAGAGATAAAGATTAATAGTTGACCACAATCATTAGCACCATTTCATTGATTCTTGAGACTTGGTCTATGTGGTAGCCAAGTAATGATTATTTTGAGGTCCTTGTCATGTTTTGGACATGCATGAGGTCCCCACAGTTGTACAAGAAGGCACAGGCTTGAGTTTGTATCGATGGGTGCATACTCCGAATTACCAATAATTGCAAAGAGAAAGGAGATGTTCATTTGTGGCATTTGCTTCACATAAAAGTAAAACTTAAAAATTTATGAAATCAATGTGGATGGTTGTATATGAGAAATATTTGTGTTTCATCCTATTTATGATGTTTTGTTATTCGTCATGCTTGTAGTTTCCTAAGTCATGGATTCGCACTTGCTGCTTATGTTTTTTTAGGTACTTGATATGAAGGCTGCATGCATGGGGATGGAATAGAGATTTGTGCACTACACTTTGTCATTGACCATACCTAATAATTTAAAAGTTTAAGCATTAAATTAGGTGAAGTTGTTTTCCTTGTAGTAGAGTTGGTCGGTACCTTCATGTGTGCTAATATAGTTATGTTTTAAAGTTCTTCGTATGATTATCCTGATCTTATATGGTTAGATTAGTTTTGAACCCCCTTCAATTGTTAATGTTCAAAGAAAATGCTACTAAAATTTAGAGAAAATCTTATAATGGGCTAGCATTCTGTACCGCATATTCACACTCAGAATGGACTAGCATAGGCATTAATTAAGAGAATTAAATTTATTGCCTAACCACTTTTGCAGAATTGTAATTTACCAGCAACATGTTGGGGACACGCAGTCCTACATGCAGCAAATCTCATCAATTTTACACCATCGGAATACAACAACCATTCACCTATGCAACAAGCGTAAGGGTCAGCACCGAAAATTTCTAATCTCCAGAGGTTTGGACGCAAGGTGTATGTACCTACACCCCCTCCACAGCGTACTGCAATGGTCCTCTCTGAAAGACTGGGATATACATTGGTTATGAGACAACGTCCATAATCAGGTATTTAAAACCCATGACAGGAGATTTGCATACTGCCCGCTTCGCTGATTGCATATTTGATGAGGATAATTTCCTAACATTAGGTGAAGGAAATCAACCCCTTGATGAAAAATATCAGAAAATTACATGGCAAGGAACGGGAATCCATGCACATGACCCGCGCACTAGTGAAACAAATAGAGAAGTCCAGAAGATCATTGATTTGCAAGCATTAGCAAATCAACAGCCTGACCACTTTAGTGATTTGAGGAGCATGAATAAGTCGCATGTGCCTGCACGCAATGCACCGAAGAGGGTTAAAATACCAAAGAAAGTAGAAGGTATCCCTAATTCCGTCCAGACACCTCAGAATATAAGGACGAGAACTCTGGTCCCTCGAATCCTAAGTAACTAGGGATGCCTGGTGAAGAAGGATAAGAAGGACTTGACACAGCCGATCACTGAAGTACCCCAGAACCGGAAGGGGAGCCAGTTGAGACCTGGCATCAGTATGACACCTTCAGAAAAGGACATACCTAGGGGTGCAAACGGGCCGGGTTAATCCCGACCGATCCGGCACCGAATCCGATTTATACCGAATCCGATTGTTACCGAATCCGGAGAAAAAATATGGGTTAGGATATGGTAACAGCAATATCCGTCCCGAATCCGATACGTCTTCAAGTTTGATTTCAGGTTAGTGCTACTATTTGACGTTTCATTTTCTTTTGCAATGGTAAAATAAAATCTTCCACATCAGCTATTAAGTAGTAACATCAAGTTCTTGACAGTACGTCCTCCTACTCCATTTGTTGTATTACATGCATTCCTTACAAACAAGTAGGGGTGCAAACGGCTCGGGTTAATCCCGACCGATCCGGCACCAAATCCGATTGGTACCGAATCCGATTGGTACCGAATTCGAAGAAAAAATATGGGTCAGGATATGGTAACAATAGTATCCGTCCGAATCCGATCCGTTTTCACCCCTAGACATACCGGATCTGAACATCCCCCTGGAAGGAGAAATCTACATGGATGTGTGCGCACACATCGAAGCCAAAAAACTAAAAGGACTTGCCACCACAACTGGAAGAAACGATGAGCAAGGCGAAGCAACTCATGATGAAATAGCTATAAATTATGTGCACACGGGAGAGTCCATGAATAGGACAATAGCCAATGTTGATATATACTTTGCAAAGAAAATTACCACAATCATCGATCTTGATCCAGAGCCTGCATCACTTGCTAAATGTAGGAAAAGATCAGATTGGGAAGATTGGAAGAAGGCAATAGAAACTGAATTATTATCTCTAAACAAAAGAGAGGTGTTTGGGCCCATAAGCCGCACACCTCCCCATGTGCACCCTGTAGGGCATAAGTGTGATGGGAACGGGGTCCCGATCTTCCAACAGGTTCTGGATATGTTCGATTTTGGTGGAGGCGCGACACAAATCGATCGGCTTCCGAACGACACGTTCGAACCCGCAATCGCAGCACGCGTCTCCTCAGTTATCAACGTGCGCTGCCGGTTGACCTTGCCAAGAAGGCTAATCCTCGCCTGCAAATCGAAGAACACAAGCAAGAACAAGGAAGAACACAACCAAATTGCAGATATATTGATGAAGCACTCGAAAATTGGGGTTTCACAAACCGATGACGGCGAAACTGTTCAAAGACAGAATTAATCTAAGCAAAACCCAACCCTAATGGTGGGGGTGGCGGCTGTATATAAAGGAGTAAGGGTGTGCAAAACCCCTGGACGCGTCATAATGGACTCCAACACGATACAAAGCGAACGGCCCAAAAGACGGTGTCGCAGCACCCTGACAGATTCTGGACGTCCACTTGTTTCGACGATTCCCGTTGACTCAGAAGGAATTTTGATATGAGACCAGAGCCATTGGAAAGGTTATCTTCTCAGCTTTCCATACATATGTGGAATGTCCAAAACGGAGTCCGGATGCGATCTGGGCGTCCGTTTTAGTGCAACCTGGTCCTGGACTCCGAATTGGATTCGAAGTCGGTTTGAGTTGGACATCCAACATGATTCGTCCGCCCTTGCTGGACTTGTGCGCCTCGTAGCCCTTCTCCAAGTACTTCTTGATCCTCTCCATGGTTCCTAATCATAATTAAATCATTAGGTAGCAATCGATTCTCAAATGAACCAAAAGAAGTACTTAGGAACGAGCTCACCTCTAAATTCAATTGTCGGCGCGAGCTCTAGTGATTGGTCCTTGTATATCAAGTGGAGGAGTGTTGTGTGTATCCGAAGAAGTGATGTCCTCATCATCCTCCCCCTCTTGAAGCGGAGTTGTCCTCAACTCAGCCTCATCTTCTTCTCCCAAGTATGGCTTCAAATCTGAAATGTTAAAGGTGGGGCTAACCCCAAACTCGGGAGGCAACTCAAGTTTATATGCATTATCATTTATCTTCTCAACTATCTTAAAAGGACCAGCAGCTCTAGGCATCAATTTTGACTTTCTTAATTCAGGAAATCTATCCTTTCGCAAGTGCAACCAAACAAAATCACCGGTTCAAGTTTCACTTCCTTTCTACCTTTACTACCGGTAATCCTATATTTTCATTCATCTTTTCAATGTTTGCCTTAGTAGTCTCATGTATTTTGATAATAAAATCAGCACGCCCTTAGCATCATTATGAACTCTCTCACTAGTAGGCAAAGGTAAAATATCAATAGGGCACGGGATTGAATCCATACACTACCTAAAAGGACTTACCTTGGTGGTGGAATGTTCCGCTCGATTATATGCGAACTCAACATGCAGCAAACACTCTTCCCACGACTTCAAATTGTTCTTCAAAACAGCTCTCAACATGGTAGACAATGTGCGGTTCACCACCTCGGTTTGGCCATCAGTTTGTGGGTGACATGTGGTAGAGAACAACAGCTTTGTTCCCAACTTGTTCCATAGAGTACGCCAAAAGTGACTCAAGAACTTGGCATCACGATCGAAACAATAGTAGAAGGCATACCATGCAAACGAACTATCTCTTTGAAAAGAGGTCAGCAATATGAACGGCATCATCGGTTTTATGACATGGGATAAAGTGAGCCATCTTAGAAAACGATCCACAACAACAAAAATGCTATCCCTTCCCTCTTAGTCTGGGCAACCCTAAAACAAAGTCCATAGAAATATCGCCCACGGAATAGAAGGAACAGAAGTGGCATATATAAACCATGTGGATTCAAGCGAGACTTAGCTTTTTGACATGTAGTGCAGCGAGCCACAAACCGCTCAACATCTCGCCTCATCTTTGGCCAAAAGAAGTGTGTGGTCAGAACGTCCTCCGTCTTCTTAGCACCAAAATGTCCCATCAAACCGCCTCCATGCTCCTCTGTAACAACAAAAGACGAACGGATCCAAGCTGGAATGCATAGGCGGTTAGCTCTAAACAAAACCCATCATGGATCACGAATTTATTCCATGCTTGTCCCTCTTTACAATGCAACAACACATCCTTAAAATCAGCATCAAAAGCATATTGTTCTTTAATAGTTTTAAGACCAAAATGCGACAATCAAGTTGAGACAACATGGTATAGCGTCTAGACAAAGCATCAGCAATCACATTATCCTTCCCTTTCTTGTGTTTAATGACATAAGGAAACGATTCAATAAATTCAACCCACTTAGCATGTCTACGATTCAAATTGGTTTGACTACGAATATGCTTAAGTGATTCATGATCGGAATGAATGACAAATTCTTTAGGCCATAAATAGTGTTGCCACGTCTCTAAAGAACGAACAAGAGCATACAATTCTTTATCATACGTGGAATAATTAAGAACAGGACCATTCAATTTTTCGCTAAAGTAGGCAACAGGTTTGCCTTCTTGCATCAAAACACCACCAATACCAATTCCGCTAGCATCACATTCGAGTTCAAAAGTCTTACCAAAATCCGGAAGTTGGAGCAATGGTGCGTGCGTAAGCTTGTCCTTCAAAAGATTAAAGGACTCCTCTTGTGATGGCCCCAATGGAACACAACTCCTTCTTTGTCAACTCAATCAACGGTGTCGCAATGGTGCTGAATTCTTTGACAAAGCGGCGATAAAATCTGCAAGGCCAAGAAAACTCCGCACTTGGGAGACTGCCGTGGGCGTGGGCCAACTCCATATCGCCTCCACCTTGGCTCTATCAACCTCAATTCCTGTGGAGTCACAACATAGCCAAGAAAAGAGACTCGATCCGTGCAAAGGTGCACTTCTCAAGGTTACCAAACAAACGTGCATCTCTCAAAGCATTAAAAACAACACGTAAGTGAGTCGAATGTTCATCCATGGACTTGCTATAAATCAAGATATCATCAAAGTAAACGACCACAAATTTGCCAATGAAAGGACGAAACCTCGTTCATTAATCTCATGAAAGTGCTAGGTGCATTAGTTAAACCAAAAGGCATGACTAACCACTCATACAAGCCGAACTTAGTTTTAAAAGCAGTTTTCCATTCATCGCCAAGTTTCATTCTTATTTGGTGGTATCCACTACGCAAGTCAATCTTTGTGAAAATTATAGCACCACACAACTCATCAAGCATGTCGTCTAGCCTAGGAATAGGATGACGATACCGTATAGTAATGTTGTTAATGGCTCTACAATCTACACACATACGCCAAGAACCATCTTTTGGGAACCAAAAGAACAGAACAAGACAAGGACTAAGGCTCTCACGTACATACCCACGGTCCAAAAGGTCTTGGACTTGTCGCTGAATCTCCTTAGTCTCTTCGGATTGGTCCTATATGCCGCACGGTTTGGCAAACTTGCTCCGGGATTAAGTCAACTGGTGCTCAATACCTCGAATGGGTGGAAGTCCTGGAGGTATCTCATCAGGAAAAACATCGCTAAACTCCTGCAAAAGGTTAGTGACAGGAGCAGGCAAAGTGCAAGGCATACTATCAAGAGAAAATAAAGCATCTTTGCACACAAAAGCATAGTATGTATCATTAACATCATCAATTGCAGCAAGGTCTGATTTTGTGGCAAGCATAACAGAGTTTTTTCAAATGGAGTACTTGCTGTTTTCAGTTTTATCATGCTCCTTTGGATCATTAGCACTGCAGCTCTCGCCCTATCGGCCTCTATAATCTCGAGATAGGGTCAAAAGCGATAAAGTAACTTTCTTTCCTTATGCATAAAAGTGTATGTGTTACTACTACCATGGTGTAAAGCATCATTATCAAATTCCCAAGGTCGACCCAATAAAAGAGAGCATGCTTGCATGGGAACCACATCACAATCAACATGATCAACATACGCACCAATGGAAAAATGGACTCGGCATGTTTGCTACCTTTGCTTTTCGAGTCATTTAACCATTGAATATGGTATGGATGTGGATGCGGTCGCGTGGTCAAGCCAAGCTTCTTGACCAAATCGAACTCACCAAGTTGTTGCAACTTCCTCCATCAATGATGACACGTGCACGCCGGTTCTTGATTGCAAAGAAGGTCTGAAACAAATTATGGCGTTGAAGTTTATCGGTTGTTGTACTGCGTCTTCGAGGACTCGCTGCACAATGATGCTCCGAAGCGTCGGCGTGTGGACGCCCACCAAGGACGAGTCGTCATCACCACCGCCATTGTCGTCGTGGCGCAGCAACATCATCATCCTCCTCGATATCCGGCGTCGATGTAGCCTCCATCTTCGTGGCGATGTATGCCCATTGGCTAGGGCAATTCTTACGCACATGACCAAGTCCATGACAGCGGTGGCACCGAATGGGAGGAGCGCCCGAAGCCACGGAAGAAGAACTCTTGTCGGACCCCGCAAAGAATTTTTGAAGAATCGCAAGGCGTGTCGTGGAAAGTGGCTTCGTGGCGCTGCTGCCATCTTGTTCACGGTGGTGGAGGAGAACGAAAACTCAAGAAGACTTGGGCAGTCCGCCGATGTAGTCGTCGCGGGGTGTAGAAGGGTCGTCCGGTGCGTGCCTTAGTTGATTCTGTGCGTCCCTGCAATTCTTTCTCTGCAAGCATAGCAAGGTGGAACAACGGTTGTGATGAGTAAATTCTTTATAATCAACAATGTCCTGAATTTCACGCAGAAACCCCCCGTAGAAACGACAAATCTTATCCTCCGTGTCCTCAATAACCCCACAACGCACCATACCCTTTTGAAGCTCAGCATAATAGTCTTGAACAGAACTATCACCTTGTTCTAAGCGCTGCAATTTTTTTCGCAATTCAAGTTTATATGAGGGAGGAACAAAACGATTACACATAGCTTCCTTTAAGCGCTCCCATGTATCAGGTTGTAAGCGCATGGTACTTAGTTCATTCCACCAGATAATAGCAAAGTCCTTAAACTCACTAGTAGCTTGTCTAACTCTATGTTGCTCAGGAACTAAGTGAGAGTTAAACTTCTGCTCTACCGTCATCTCCCAATCTAGATATATTTCAGCATCATAAAGACCAGAAAAAGATGGAATGGTAAACTTGACTTTAGCAAAAGGATCATCGTTACCATGACGGTTCTGGTTATTACCTCCCATACCATGTCGGTTTTGCTGAAGACGCCGACGTAGTCGTGCATCTTGTGTCGCCCGCTGATCAATGTTGCCATCTGTATCATGCAGTGTGTCATCATCATGATGATGGCCGTCATTGACAGGTGGCAGGCGTGCCTCCAATGTGTCTATCCGACCAGTGAGGTCAGCCATCCGCCGCTCCACCCGCTCAATGCCTTCCGTTGTGTTCAATCGGGTAATGGCGGCGACGATGGTGTCCAATCTCGCCGAGATCGTTGAGTGAAGCGTTTTGTTTGTCGGCGCAGCTTGTAGCCGGCCGCGACTAACACACTCGTTGAAATCGACGGTGTCCCGTCCTCTTCGTTTCCTGCCATGGTTAGTGGAAATACAGGGAAAACAAAAGGATGATCCCTATCAACTACAAAGGAAGGGAAGTGGAAACCCGCAGGAAGTGGCTTACCAAGCTCTTACAAGTGTGCTTACCAAAGCGCGGGTGGTACAACCGGTGGTGGTTCGTGATACCTTGTCGCGCGTGTGCGATTGCAAGGTCAAAACGTGCTATCCGTAGTAGATATATGGAGTTTGGAAGGTCAAATATGTCGGTGGAACACAAATCAATAATGAGATAGTAATCTGAATAAATGTCCAAAGTATGGTCCTAGTTCTTGGTTTAAATGTGTCCTAAATCAAATATGAGATGATGAACAAGGAGTCAAGAATGAATATGAAAGCAACGACAAAGAACAAAGATGGCGAACCGAGAAGCTCAATTCAGCATAAGCACAAAACAAATAAATTGTTGGCACCTAAAACTGTGCTCTGTCAGGAGTTTTTCTTCTTTTTTTTTCTTTTTTTTTTGCTACCACGATAGTACTCTCTCCTCTCTACTATAGCCGAAATTTTTCTTTTTTGTATTTTTATATTTTTTCACAGAGCGAGCACGAAATAGGAACCACACAAAGTTGCAACTCAATCGGATGTAAGGAGTGGCCTCTGAAAATAATGAATGTGTCAAATTCGGTGATTCAATTTCGGAGCGAGTACTACACTTTCAGGGCGAATTTCGGAAAATAAATTCACGAACCCGACGAAAATAAATTTAATTTCACCCAATTTCAAAAAAAAAGCAACCGATTTCGAGTCCGTATCACGAAAGTTATGGCCGTTTGAAGATGGACCTCAAGTTATGGTTTTTGTGGGGTGAAACGAAGATCGGTGGAGGAATTTGTGGAATCTGGTGGCGGAAGCTCGGGAAACGTGGGGATGATGCGGTGTGATCACGAGGCGTGATGGATGACGAAACAGAGGGTTAACAGAGGGTGGGATATGGGTGGGAAAACAAAAACAGAGGGTGGAGGAAACGCAAGCGTGACGGCTAGGGTTTGAAGGGTGGTAGCGGGTGGGAAAACAACTCAACAAAACACGATCTAAACCAGCAACACAACTCGACTAAGGACACAAACTCAACACTACGGACTCTTGAATCAACTTGTGCAAAGGCTAAACGAGATCTAGGACAGAAACAACCTATGACTACAATTTTTTGTAGGGCTTTTCTTGGACTCTAGGACGAAACCGAAAATAACAAAGGAGGGTAACTCAACACGGAGGAACACCAAGCTCGATACCACTTGATGGGAACGGGTCCCGATCTTCCAACAGGTTCGGATATGTTCGATTTTGGTGGAGGCGCGACACAATCGATCCGCTTCCGAACGACACGTTCGAACCCGCAATCGCAGCACCGCGTCTCCTCAGTTATCAATCGTGCGCTGCCCGGTTGACCTTGCCAAGAAGGCTAATCCTCGCCTGTGAATCGAAGAACACAAGCAAGAACAAGGAAGAACACAACCAAATTGCAGATATATTGATGAAGCACTCAAAATTGGGGTTTCACAAACCGATGACGGCGAAACTGTTCAAAGACAGAATTAATCTAAGCAAAACCCAACCCTAATGGTGGGGGTGGCGGCTGTATATAAAGGAGTAAGGGGTGTGCAAAACCCCTGGACGCGTCCTTAATGGACTCCAACACGATACAAAGCCGAACGGCCCAAAAGACGGTGTCGCAGCACCCTGACAGATTCTGGACGTCCACTTGTTTCGACGATTCCTGTTGACTCAGAAGGAATTTTGATATGAGACCAGAGCCATTGGAAAGGTTATCTTCTCAGCTTTCCATACATATGGAACGTCCAAAACGGAGTCCGGATGCGATCTGGGCGTCCGTTTTAGTGCAGTTTGGTCCTGGACTCCGAATTGGATTCGAAGTCGGTTTGAGTTGGACATCCAACATGATTCGTCCGCCCTTGCTGGACTTGTGCGCCTCGTAGCCCTTCTCCAAGTACTTCTTGATCCTCTCCATGGTTCCTAATCATAATTAAATCATTAGGTAGCAATCGATTCTCAAATGAACCAAAAGAAGTACTTAGGAACGAGCTCACCTCTAAATTCAATTGTCGGGCGCGAGCTCTAGTGATTGGTCCTTGAATATCAAGTGGAGGAGTGTTGTGTGTATCTGAAGAAGTGATGTCCTCATCAAAGTGGGTATTTATTCGAAAAAGAAATGAAAGAAATGAAGTTGTAAGATATAAGGCAAGGCTAGTTGCACAAGGTTTCACTGAACATCCAGGAGTTGATTATAAAGAAACCTACTCCCCAATCATGAGTGGAATTACATTTAGATACTTAATCTCAATGGCAGTAAACCTGAATTTAGAAATAAAATTGATGGATGTGGTAACTGCATACCTTTATGGAAACTTGGATTCGAAAATTTATATGAAGGTAGTTGAAGGTATCCCTGTCCCGAACCAAGACAGAACAAATAGAAATCTGTACAGTGTGAAGCTCAGAAAATCATTGTACAGGCTCAAGCAATTAGGCAGGATGTGGTATAATCGCTTAAGCTACTTTCTATGCAAGAAAGGCTACACGAACAATAAAGATTGTCCTTGTGTATTTATTCCACAATCGCAGAATGGATTTTGTATAATCACAGTATATGTAGATGATTTGAATATCATCGGGACAATGGAAGATATAAAAGAAGCAAGGTCTTACATGGAGTTAGAATTTGAAATGAAAGATTTGGGTAAAACCAAATATTGCTTAGGCCTGCAACTCGAGCATGTACTTGAAGGAATATTAGTACATCAGTCAGCCTACGCCAGAAGGTGTTAGAAATGTTTGGTTTTGAGAAGACATACCCATCAAAAGTACCAATGATCGGGAGGTTTTTACAGCAAGAAAAAGATCCATACCAACCTAGGGAAGAGGGGGAGGAAGTCATGGGACCGGAATTCACAAACTGAAGTGCATTAGGTGCACTTATGTATTTATGGGTATGAGTGGAATTACATTTAGATACTTAATCTCAATGGCAGTAGACCTGAATTTAGAAATGAAATTGATGGATGTGGTAACTGCATACCTTTATGGAAACTTGGATTCAAAAATTTATATGAAGGTACTTGAAGGTATCCCTGTCCCGAACCAAGACAGAACAAATAGAAATCTGTACAGTGTGAAGCTCAGAAAATCACTGTACGGGCTCAAGCAATTAGGCGGGATGGGGTATAATCGCTTAAGCGACTTTCTATGCAAGAAATGCTACACGAACAATAAAGATTGTCCTTGTGTATTTATTCCACAATCCCAGAATAGATTTTGTATAATCTAAATATATGTAGATGATTTGAATATCATCGGGACAATGGAAGACATAAAAGAAGCAAGGTCTTACATGGAGTTAGAATTTGAAATGAAAGATTTGGATAAAACCAAATATTGCTTAGGCCTGCAGCTCGAGCATGTCCTTGAAGGAATATTAGTACATCAGTCAGCCTACGCCCAGAAGGTGTTAAAAATGTTCGGTTTTGAGAAGGCATATCCATCAAAAGTACCAATGATCGGGAGGTCTTTACAGCAAGAAAAAGATCCATACCAACCTAGGGAAGAGGGGGAGGAAGTCATGGGACCGGAATTCACACACTGAAGTCCATTAGGAGCACTTATGTATTTAGCAAACTACACTAGACCGGACATTGTATTTGCCATAAATCTATTAGCAAGACATAGTGCAGAACCTACCAAAGGCATTGGCAGGTAATAAATGACATCTTTCGACACCTCCAAGGAAGCAAGGACCTTGGATTATTCTATGAAAGAATCAAGATTTGAATTTGACTAGCTATGCAGATGCTAAATACCTGTTGAACCCGTATATCGCAAGGTCACAAACAGGTTATGTATTCCTATGTGGTGGAACTGCAATTTCATAGAAATCATCTTAGCAAAGTCTTGTAATGACTTTGATGAACCACTCAGAAATTATAGCACTGTACGAAGCCGCACGAGAATGTGTTTGGCTCCGACGAATGATTCACCACATCCAACAGTTATGTGGGATGAATATTATGCAAGCTCCCACAATTATAGATAAAGATAATGCAGCTTGTGTTGCACAAGTGCAGACAGGCTACGTGAAGAGTCATCTCACAAAGCATATCAACCCTAAGCTCTTCTATGCTCATGAATTGCAAAAGTTGGAGGAAAATAAGGTACTGCATATTGCTCATGAATTGCAAAAAATGGACAAAATTAAGGTACTGCATACTAAGTCAAGTGAAAATCTTGCAAATTTATTCACTAAGTCACTCCCAGCATCTAGTTTTGAAAGATGCGTACGAGGAATTGGAATGATGTGACTTAGAGAAGTGCAGAATTCAGGGGAGGATTTTCTCAAGCTCGTTATTAAAACTTGATCATGAAGATTAAGTATCCAAAAAATAAATCCTAAAGATTAAATGAAATTGGGTGGATTATACTTTTTTTCCCTTGATAAGTTTTCATGAAGTTTCTTCGCCAAGGTTTTTAATGAGGCAATTCGTGCAGCGCAGCATAACCTGTATCATGTACTCTGTCTCTAAATTTTCCCACTAGGTTTTTATGGAGTTTTCATGAGCCATGAACGTGTCGGATGAGTGCCCAAGGAGAGTGTTAGGATACCTGCGCCAAAGCTTGAAGCCTTGGCTCATGGTGGGCACCTCACCACTAGGCTATAAATAGGGAGTACTATTGGCTATTTTGTATACGGAATAAGAAAAGAAAGCAATAAAGAAAGACCACGAGTTCTCTCTATCTCTCTATGTTTCAATCTACTAATTTTTTGTCTTCTGTGATTGATCTGGTTTTGCATAAGCAGAGAAATCGATCGGACTCGTCACCAGCGACGGTTCCTCAACAATCTTTATTCATTTTTCTCTTTATGGGTGATGCACATGCTCGGATAGATTACGACGAGACATGAAAAGTCAAAAACACTATGAGGTGGTTGTGCGGAGCGAAGGTCGCGCGTTATCTATCTCCCAAAAGAAATCCTAATCAATAGTATTACGAAACCGTCCCTTATGTTCCTACGTTGCGTATATCAAAAGAACTTTTAGATTATAAATATTAACGAGAGGCTATTATAATTTATATAAAAGAATATTGAAATAAATATTTCTATCTCTACATCTTATCTTTATTTGTTTTTTATTTTAGTATGTCTATTTATATGATAGATCTTATTCTAATTATATGATGATCACTTGTCGAATTTTTATTATTATTTAATCCTTTTTAAAAATTATTTTAAAGTTAATCCCTCATGAACTTTATTTTGAATTCTAACCCCTCTAAGTACGCCACCTCCCGTGGCGTGGCCAAAATATTCTATCATGCCGCCCATAGAGGCGTGGCCAAAGCAACCTCTTAAGCCCTTGGTTGCGCACCGTGCCAGCGTGGAGGCTTGCGCGGCATCTGCCACACCATAACTCATGGCGTGACAACCTTTTGTCATGCCATGACAATTGGCGTGACAGGGGGAGATTGTCACGCCACCAGACTTCGCGTGACAGTAGGTAACTTATGTGTGGCTTCCACTCCAGTTGCCATTTTCCCCCACGTCCTCTTCCTCCACATGTTCTCTGTCCTTCCGCAGCCCCACCGCCCGTGTCCTACCGCCCCTTCTAGCCCCACCGCCTGCCGCCTCCGCCGCCCCTCCACCGTCCCTCTAGCCCTACCGCCACCGCCACAAGTAATCAACCTAGCCATGAAATCCCTGTGATTGTGTTGTGAATTAAGATGTCGTGTGCTTGTGAACTATGTCATCGAGTAGCTATATCTGGTTTATTAGTAGCAGTCTGCAATTTTAGTCTGGCGGTTGGGGAAGTAACTTACTTCGTGTGTAGTAGTAGTCAGATAAAAACTGTCAAACCGATGCAACTTTGCTTGCGGGGTTATATTAGTGTTCTAGTGAAGGTTTCGCTTGTGATGTCCATGTACTAGTATTGCCTATGAATAATCAATTAGTGCAGTCTATTGTAACAGTTGAACCATGACATGGAGTTTTGAGGAGGGCCTATTGTTGGATGTTAGTATTTGGAAATAGCTCTCCTTAGATATTTCTGTTAGACTTCTTTGGGTAAGGTAGTTGGTATCATCTCGCTATTTGCACGTGCACCACTTAATATTTTTTCAGTTGCAAATTGCAATGATACACACGTGTATTTAATATCTACCTTAGTCTCATGACATTTTCGAGGGCCCTTAGCCCCTTACCTTAAGTATCTCACTAGTATACCGAAATGGTTTGTTGTATGCTCATTTAACTGCTCTGATAGCAAACGACAGAGAATACTTACAGAGCAAGTTGACAAGATGGTCTAACCATTGGCTTAATGCATAAATGAATTTGTGCTTTTTGTCAGCAACAGAATGGGGATTTCCATCCACCTAGTTCAATAATCTTTGTATTGTTTGTCCGACCTCTAATTCTTCAGATTCTGAAGTACCTATTTAATTTCACTTCATAGTGAATGTAAACAATGGAGAATTGACATGTGCTTTCTGTAAACATCAGAATATCATATCATTTAGTTAGATAAGAAGTATCATAATACATGCAAGGTGTAGCAGTAATATCCATAATATAGGTGAGGCTTAGCAGTAATATCCAGCAACTATTTGGTATTGTTGAAGTTTTGAAATGCTAGTTTGTGAATCCATTTCAAATAATATCTTTTTTCAGGTCATAAGTAGGGACAAAAACCCTCCATTGTTATTTTTGAACATATCGCATGCGGTACTGACTTTGCAATGTTTTGTTAGATATAGATGGATAAAGTTGTTTGCATATTTACCAGTCGGCTGATTAGCGAAATGGGTACTGATGTCGACTTTCGTGGCATGGAAGTGTCCGTTCTTTTGTTTACGAATCACCGAACTTTCGAAGTCTTGTTACTAGGATTAAGTCAGCCTTTGGATGGGATGAACTTAGGGTCGTTGTTGGACTTTAGGGACGATATGATGCTAGTGTGGGTTGTAAGGTGCACACATGTTTGGTGCCAATCTTTTCCAACGATAATTGGGACATGTACAATGATGTTGTGCTTGTATCTCAGGTCTAGTCATTGGAAGTGGCTATGTAGAGGAGAATTGTTGTAGAGGATGTTGCGAACAATTTGGATGTGGTGAATGGGAACACGGACAAACTAGAATCCGCTCTCCATCTTTTGTAAGGCCCCCTAATGGAGGAGCAACGTTTCGAAGAGTTCGTTGGTGTCAGTCATAACAATGATGGCCCCCATTGGTGGATCTATCATATGTGTCTGTTCATTTGCCGCAACATGTTAGTGACCCCGTGACTAATTTCAATAACGCTATAATGAATAACGAGCTTGAGGAGGAGGTGTTGGAGATAGAACAACTTGTGAAGTGGAGTCCGACGAAAGATGGAGCTCACCAAAAATGAGGTTCCCGCACCGCTTTTCTCCTCTGAGGATGGGCAAGTTCTTTGTAGTGTTTTGGGTGAGGTCCCGTTGGTGCAAGCATTCGATGATGACAGAATGGTTGACAAAGTTGTTTGTGTTAATGGGTTGAAGAGCCGGAATGGCATTGCGGACCCGGATAATGACCTAATACGTAAGAACATGTTGATTTCAAGCATGGGTAGTATGAATGTAATACCCCGGAATGATTTTTATTAATTATTTATTTAATATGATAGAGGGGCGAGAGAAAGATTAAAATAATTTGTTTAGGGGTTTTACAAAAGTTACAGGCAACTGGGCACGGGCTTTGGCCTGTGGGATTCTTTGGCCCAAGGGGAGGGAGGCCACCCTTTAAACCTAGCCTCCCCACCCTGCGCCTCCACCCCAGCAGCCGCCGCCCCCCATGCCTTTGCAGCCGCCTCCCCAGCGCCGCTGGCTTTGCAGCTTTGCCGCTGCCTGCCACCCGTTCCGTTCGCGCCGCCGCTGCCGCCGCCGCCTCCCGCGCCGCCGCCGTCGCCGGTGTGCTGCGCCGTTTTGCGTTCCTGGACGCCGTGCTGCCCTGACGTCTTCTTCCCTGTGCGCCGTCGTCGTCTCTCCGTGTGGCACCGCTTGGATCCGGAGGAAGGAGAGGAGGAGTTCGCGGAAGGGATCACGGGCGTGTTCTTCGTCTTCGTCGTGTTCTTTGTCTTCGTCGTGTTCTTCATCTTGTCTTCAAGGGTAATCCCTGCTAACCCATCTAGATGGATTATTTAGCCAAGCGAGAGTTTCGTCGGTTTTCTGGACTGCTGTGACAGATTGGGTTAATCGGCAGTTTTGGGTTAGATCCGTTGGGATTCAGGTCTGGACTCCTTCTAGATAATTGTAGAGGACGTAATTATCTTTCCAGGGAGTGCTAGAACATGTTATTCCGATTTGTGTAGCGAAAGGTATGAATTTTCTAGTACGGCTGTTCTGCAGAACGGGGGAGTTTTGGACAGATTTGGGTATTTCGGATTGGGCGACGAACAGTAGGGAGATTCAGAAACTCTTCATGTTAGGAAAGTTGTAGATAAGTTTCTTAGCTTTCCAGAAAGGTCAAGAAGTCCGGATTTCGACGATCTGGGCGAAAGTTATGGTTGTTTTAGTACGCTGTCCAGAGAGTCCGATGTGAATTTTGATGTTTTAGAAAAGGGTTTGGATCGGGGAGAAATTGGCAGAATCAGAGAGGCTCCCCAACTAAGTTTATTTAGATAATTTAATGGTATTTCCAAAAAGTCTGAGAACACTTAATTTAGATTTATGTACTGGATGTTATGGATTTTTGAAGTCGGCTGTCTGTGGATGGGCAGATTTGGCCGAGGGGAGTTGGGGATTTAATTGAGATAAATTGTTGGGGTAATTGGGGTTGCTGATATTTTGTATCTAGAAACCCGTTACTGTTATGTTAGTAATTATTAATTAAATATTCAGGAGGAGAGCGGATTCCGGGGGTTGTGCCTTCTACGCGTTCTTCATTTTCTCGCGGTTTATGGATTTCTCGAATTGTTTGGATGATGGTTGAATCATGATTGTTTAAATTGTGAGTATGAGTAAGTGATGAATTGAGAATGCTATTTATGTTCTATTTACATTATGGCATTTATGAGATTGGTTGATGCGTAGTATGGTGAATGCACGTTATCTTGTTGATACATTCACATATATGCATCATATTGAGAATTGTTGAAGTCTTGGTCATGTGGTGATCAAGCATCGAGGTCCCCACACTTGCGGGTGTGGGCAATTGGTCCCTGCCGGATGGTACAGGCATGGGTGTGCATTGACGGATGCACACCGCGTCACGGTAAAATCTGAAAGAGATGAGAAAGAGAAGCTTTTGATCATATTGCATAGCATGATGTTCTATGTTAATTGTTTAACTTGTCGGTTAATGATCATTGTTATTGATGTTGATATACTTGCCGAGTCGTTGGACTCACTCTGCCGCTTTGTTTATTTGTTTTAGGTACAGATGTGAGAATGGCATACATGGGATCAAAAGGATTAGTTTAGTTACGCACTATTCCTTCAATAAGAAATAAAAGCAGTCATGATAATCTTGTTGGCTTGTTAGCTTAATTGGTTCGGTTTATATTTCATCGATTAAATGTAATAAAGACTTAGTACCATTTGATATTATCTTCCGTTCATTATTTAGAACTTGTGCTATTCATGCTTATTGGGAATTGTTATCGGTTAATAAACAAAGGAGGTTATGCCGAAATTTTAGGTAACTTATATTAGATGTTGTTATATTGTGGATTTTAGTAGCATTTGGGCCTAAGTTAGGTGGGTGTTACTGATTGGTATCGAGCGGGTCAGATCCGTGGTAGTGAAAATATTAAATTTGACACACTGTGCACAATAGATGGGGATGGGTTGCATCGCATCTGTATTATTGCTGCTGATTCTGATTATTAATTGTGTGTTATGTGTGACTCTATATATATTTATTGTTCTATAGAGATGGCAAGGTGTAGAGGCCGTGGTCGTGGCTGGCAGGGCGCCGGACGAAGCCGGTGTGCCCCGTCCGAGGAAATGTGCTGCCGCGAGAGACCGGTCCGGTGGGATCAGAGGAAGAGGTTGCTTCAGCGGTTCAGGGAAACCAGTCTCCACCCCCTGCACCCAGAGCCGCGCCTGCGGTCATTCCTGCGGCCTTGCCGGCAGTGGGTGTGATGGGTCTGCATCAGTGGAATGCGTTGAGGTTGGACACTTTTGATGGACTAGGGACGCCAGTTGATGCTGCTAACTGGTTGCGTCACATAGAGAGACATCTAGAGGTGTTGGGACTACCATCCGAGCAAAGAGCTCGGTTTGTGGCCTTCGGTTAAAAGGCGGCGGATCTCGGTGGGAAGGAGTCCTGTCACTAGACCCACCGCCTTAGGGCCGCGACTTGGGAGGTGTTTTGAGCGATTCAGAAGAGGTTCTATCGACTCATTTGTGGAGAGGATGGAGGTTTCATTGAACAATTACAAGCAGGGCAAGATGTCAGTGTCAGAGTACGAGGTGGGATTCCACAACATAATCCGCTTCGTACCATTTGTGGCTACCAATGAGGTGGAAAAGGCCAAGAGGTTTCGCAGAGGACTTAGGCAGGAGTTTTGTCAGGTATTGGGAGCTTTGGAGCTCCGTGACTTTAGCTCCCTGGTGGAGCAAGCGAGAGGCATGGAGTTAGAGATGCAGCTTGGGGAGGGACTGCAGGGGACTGGTGGTCATGCGACTCACGAGGGTACAGGAGGTCGCCGAGGAAGAGCTTTGGCGGTGGTGGATCGGCGAAACGGTTCACAAGAAGTTCAAAGGGTTGCGATCGTCCTTCAAGTCTAAGTTCAACAAATCCCGTGCAACTTCCGCTTTTGTCCTTCATCTGGCGCTCGATGGTACGTCCGGTCCCAGTCGTGGGATGAAATGCTTCAAGTGTGGTGAGGGACATCGTGCGGCGGAATGTGCGTGGACGGGAGCTTGTTGCCATTGTGGTCAGGAGGGCCACAAGGCAATGGTCTGTAAGCGTAATCCTGCCAGCATCATCAAGTGGGAGCCAGCTCAGCGGACTGGTCGGCACAGCAGCTTCTTCCTGTGGGTTAGTGCGGATGCGGCCTGCCCTACTCGAACTTGGCGCCGACCGGCCACTACCCTTCGCTGGAGGGATGCCTCCAGGTACTTTTGGCCGCCTCCTCTGCGGCGTTGTTTCCAAAGATGGCGCCTTCCTCCTCCTGCGGTGGCGGCTCGCCGATCAAGGTCTTGCTGCGCCCGGCACTCAAAGATCGGCCTCCCACGCCTTGCCGACTCACCGAGCCGGCGGGACGTCTCAATGTGGTGACAGTGCGCTTTTGGTGGACTCGGTGGAGGCTTTTGTTTTGTTTGATTCGAGCTACTTTTCCTTTGCTTAGTAGAGTTTGCTAGTCGGGCGAGTTGAGTTTGCGTCTATAGCTCGATCTGTTTTGGTTCATTCACGGGTGGAATTCTTTATAGTTCCACGATGCATCCGGGTTGCAAGATTACCATAGATGGAGAAAATTTTGTTGCTAATCTGATGGTTATGAGGATGGAGCCGTTTGATGTTATTTTGGGAATGGATTGGATGCATAGTTACCGTCTTTGTCATATCCACATTTCGGAAGACGATAACTGCGATCGCCGTCGAGCCAAGAGATAGTGTTTCAGGGTTGTGCACCCTCCTGCACACCCAGTGTGTTGGCTAGTCTTTTTCCTGGTAGTAGAGCGGTAAAGAGTGGATTTCTTTTATCCCTTGTGAAAAAGCCAAATTCCTCTTTGATTGTAGAGCAGATTTTGGTGGTCCGGGAATTCGTGGATGTTTTTCCAGCAGAGTTGCCGGGGATGCCCCCTCCGCGTCCGGTGGAGTTCAGAATTGATTTGGTGCCAGGAGCACGACCAGTTTCGATAACTCCGTACCGATTGGCTCGACCATTTCAAGAAGAGTTAAAGAAGCAGTTGGATGATCTGAAGGCAAAGGATCTTATCCGTCCGAGTGTGTCTCCGTGGGGAGCACCAGTGTTATTTGTCAAGAAGAAAGATGGGAGTTGGCGCATGTGTATTGATTACCGTGCTCTCAATCAGTTAACCATCAAGAATAAGTATCCTTTACCCCGTATCGAGGATTTATTTGATCAGTTGAGGGGAGCTAAGGTATTTTCAAAGATTGATCTCCAGTCGGGATACAATCAGATTCCTGTCCAAGAGGAGGACATTGGGAAAACGGCGTTCTCCACGAGGTATGGGCACTTTGAATTTAAAGTTATGTCTTTTGGACTAACAAATGCCCCTGCCGCTTTCATGGAGACAATGAACAGGATGTTGCATGAATATTTGGACGACTTTGTGGTCGTATTCATTGATGATATCTTGATTTATTCAAAGAGTGAGGCAGATCATGAACGGCATCTGAGACAAGTGTTGGCAACACTAAGAGAGCATAAGTTTTATGCGAAGCTCAAGAAGTGTGAATTCTGGGTGACTCAGGTGGGGTTCTTGGGTCACATCATCAGCGATAAGGAGTCTCGGTTGATCCAAGTAAAGTTTCTTGGTGGTGGGTGGGAGGCAGACTAATATCAAGGAGGTGAGGAGCTTCCTCGGGCTGGCAGGTTATTATCGACGCTTTGTGCAAGATTTCTCCATCATCGCCAAGCCCTTGTCGAGGCTTACTCAGAAGGACATGAGGTTTCAGTGGAACGATGATTGTGAACGCAGTTTTCAGATTTTGAAGGAAAAGCTGGTGACCGCCCCTGTTCTCACCGTTCCGGAGCCAGGGAAGCGATTCACAGTTTTCTCTGATGCATCAAGAGTTGGGTTGGGTTGTGTGCTTATGCAAGATGGTAAGGTTTTGGCTTACGCATCGAGGCAGCTGAAAAAGCATGAACATAATTACCCTACCCATGATTTAGAGCTGGCTGCAGTTGTGTTTGCATTGAAGCTTTGGAGGCACTATCTGTACGGTGAGACTTGTGACGTGTTTACCGATCACAAGAGTCTCAAGTATATCTTTACCTAGAAGGATCTGAATTTGAGACAGCGCAGATGGTTAGAGTTGACCAAGGATTATGATCTAACCATTCAGTATCATCCTGGCAAGGCCAATGTGGTGGCCGATGCTCGAGTCGCAAGCGGCGCTTTGCTACTGGATTGTTTGATTGCTGATTTTGATCGTATGGGGATATCTTACTGCTATGCGGGTACGGCCCGAGTGGAGACCCAGTTGATCCTAGAGTCAGCTATACCAGAGCGAGTGCGGGAGGCACTGTGATCGATCGGTTGCTTGAGAGGGTTATAAACGGTTGGAGATGGGAAAGGAAGGATTTTAGCTTGGATATGTCGGTGCATTGCGCTTTAAAGGCGTTTATGCGTCTTGCAGACGGGGTTAAGGATGACATTTGAGAGAAGCTCATCGCACCCATATCTGTTCATCCGGAGAGACTAAGATGTATCGTGATTTGAAGCGAATTTCGGTGGAAAGGATGAAGGTGGATATAGCCAACTATGTGGCCTCGTGTGGTATTTGTCAGCAAGTGAAAGCTGAACATAAGAGGCCAGCCGGCTTGTTGCAGCCATTAGAGGTTCCTCAATGGCCATGGGATGATATTTCTATGGATTTTGTGGTCGCGTTGCCTCGGTCGCCGAGAGGCAAGGATGCAGTTTGGGTTGTTGTGGATCGGTTCAGCAAGTCAGCGCACTTCATTCCTATCCGCACAACCAACTCAGCGAGTGATCTGGCTCCTATTTATGTTCGGGAAATTGTGAGGATTCATGGTGTGCCTAAGACCATAGTTTCCGACAGAGACGCCAAGTTTGTTTCCAAGTTTTGGGAGAGTTTGCAGAGTGCGTTGGGCACTCAACTTCGTTTAGTCTGCTTTTCACCCGAGCGGATGGGCGATCGAGCGGACCATTCGAGACTACGGAAGATATCTTTGAGGTCTTGTGTGTTGTCCTGGAAGGGTAGTTGGGAGGATCAATTACCTTTGGCGGAGTTTGCTTATAATAACAGTTATCACTCCAGTATCAAAGCAGCTCCATTTGAAGTGTTATATGGCCGTAAGTGCAAGTCGCCCCTTTGCTGGGAAGCGGTGGGCGAGAAGGCAGTCTTGGGACGGATTGGGTCCGAAGACGGCCGAGAGTGGCTTTGGTGAGACAGAATTTGTTGGCCGCCCAGAGTAGGCATAAGAGTTATGCTGATGTGAGAAGGAGGGACTTGGAGTTTGCGGTGGGGATCGGTGCTCTTGAGTATCTCCTACCAAGGGTGTGGTGAGGTTCGGTACCAAAGGGAAGCTTAGCCCGAGGTACGTTGGACCTTTTACCATAATAGCGCGGATTGGGAAGTTGGCCTACCGTTTGGATCTTCCTGAGGCTATGCGCGGAGTGCATAATGTGTTTCACGTGTCTATGTTGAGAAAGTACTTGCGAGACCCAGAAGTTCACATCGCTCTAGAACCTTTGGTTATTGAGCAGGATCATCCTTTGAGTCCAAGCGGTCGGATTCTAGAAAGGTCGAAAAGTGTTGAGAAACAAGACTTTCTTTGTATGTCAAGGTGCTTGATTGCAGCAGATCGAGAGGGAGGCAACTTGGGAGTTGGAGTCTCGCATGCGAAAGCAGTGCCGGCGTTGTTCACGTCAGGTGCGTGTTTTTCCTAGTTGGTTGTTGTTGTTTCTTGTTGTGGGTGGAGTTAGAATTCGGGGTCGAATTCTGTTTAAGGTGGGTAGAATGTAATACCCCGGAATGATTTTTATTAATTATTTATTTAATATGTAGAGGGGCGTAGAGAGAAAGATTAAAATAATTTGTTTAAAGGGTTTTCTGAAAAGTTAAGGCAACCTGGGCCTGGGCTTTGGCCTAGGTGGGATTCTTTTGGCCCAAGGGGAGGAGGCCACCCTTTAAACCTAGCCTCCCCACCCCTGCGCCTCCCACCCCTGCGTCTCCACCCAGCCGCCGCCCACCCCCTGTCTTGCTGCCACTTTTCCCCTCGCCGCCTCGCGCGCTTTGGCTTGGCCGCTGCCGCGCCGCCGCCGCGCGCCGCCGCCGCCGCCGCCGCCTCCGCGCCGCGCCGTCGTCGGTGTGCTGCGCCGTTTTGTTCCTTGACGCCGTGTTGCCCGACGTCTTCTTCCGGTCTTGCCGTCGTCGTCTCTCCGTGCGGCAATCGCTTGGATCCGGAGGAAGGAGAGGAGGAGTTCGCGGAAGGGATCACGGGCGTGTTCTTCGTCTTCGTTGTGTTCTTCATCTTCGTCGTGTTCTTCGTCTTCGTCGTGTTCTTCGTCTTCGTCGTGTTCTTCGTCTTGTCTTCAAGGGTAATCCCTGCTAACCCATCTAGATGGATAATTTAGCCAAGCGAGAGTTTCGTCGGTTTTCTGGACTGCTATGACAGATTGGGTTAATCGGCAGTTTTGGGTTAACTCCTTCTAGAGAATTTTAGAGGACGTAATTATCTTTCCAGGGAGTTCTAGAACGTGTTATTCCGATTTGTGTAGCGAAAGTTATGAATTTTCTAGTGCGGCTGTTCTGCAGATCGGGGGAGTTTTGGACAGATTTGGGTATTTCGGGTTGGGCGACGAAAAGTAGGGCGATTCAGAAACTCTTCATGTTAGGAAACTTGTAGATAATTTTCTTAGCTTTCCAGAAAGGTCAAGAAGTCCGGATTTCGATGATCTGGACAAAAGTTATGGTTGTTTTAGTGCGCTGTCCAGAGAGTCCGATGTGAATTTTGATGTTTTAGAAAAGGGTTTGGATCGGGTAGAAATTGGCAGAATCAGATAGGCTCCCCAACTAAGTTTATTTAGATAATTTAATTATATTTCCAAAAAGTCTGAGAACGCTTAATTTGGATTTACGTACTGGATGTTATGGATTTTTGAATTCGACTGTCTGTGGATGGGCAGATTTGGCCGAGGGGAGTTGGGGATTTAATTGAGATAAATTGTTGGGTTAATTGGGGTTGTTGATATTTTGTATCTAGAAACCCATTACTGTTATGTTAGTAATTATTAATTAAATATTCAGGAGGAGAGCGGATTCCGGGGGTTGTGCCTTCTACGCGTTCTTCATTTTCTCGCGGTTGAGGCAAGTATATTTATGATGTGAAAATCTGTATGTTTATGGATTTCTCGAATTGTTTGGATGATGGTTGAATCATGATTGTTTAAATTGTGAGTATGAGTAAGTGATGAATTGAGAATGCTATTTATGTTCTATTTACATTATGGCATTTATGAGATTGATTGATGCGTAGTATGGTGAATGCACGTTATCTTGTTGATACATTCACATATATGCATCATATTGAGAATTGTTGAAGTCTTGGTCATGTGGTGATCAAGCATCGAGGTCCCACACTTGCGGAGTGTGGGCAATTGGTCCTGTGCCGGATGGTGCAGGCATAGGTGTGCATTGACGGATGCACACTCCGCGTCACGGTAAAATGCGAAAGAGATGAGAAAGAGGAGCTTTTGATCATATTGCATAGCATGATGTTCTATGTTAATTGTTTAACTTGTCAGTTAATGATCATTGTTATTGATGTTGATATACTTGCTGAGTCGTTGGACTCACTCTTGCTGTTTGTTTATTTATTTTAGGTACCAATGTGAGAATGGCATACATGGGATCAATAAGAAATAAAAACAGTCATGATAATCTTGTTGGCTTGCTAGCTTATTTGGTTCAGTTTATATTTCATCAGATTAAATGTAATAAAGACTTAGTACCATTTGATATTATCTTTCCGTTCATTATTTAGAACTTGTGCTATTCATGCTTATTGGAACTGTTATCTGGTTAATAAACAAAGGAGGTTATGCCGAAATTTTTAGGTAACTTATATTAGATGTTGTTATATTGTGGATTTTTAGTAGCATTTCGGGCCTAAGTTAGGCTGGGGTGTTACAATGAAGGTTTGGTTACAAGAATACTCCATGTGGCATCATCATCCGTTCATAGCGACACACTCCAATGCGAACAAGAGGTATACTATGAGGTGCGAAATGGGGTGCGAATGAAAGGTATTGGGGCACAACACTAGAGACAAGCAATGGAAATAGTGAACATGAAGCAGCCTCACTCTTGTGGGACTGCTCGAGTGTTGGGGGGAGCACCTTCAGTCGACCGCTAATTTCTTTGCAAGGCACATTACCGGGGTTGTGGCTGCCAATCCTGATGTCACCGTTGCCACCCTCATTGAGGTTATCTTTGGGTTCATTAGTACCACGTGAAGTACTAGAAAGCATGGAGGGCAAAGCAAAGAGCGAGGTAGTTACTGTGGGGTGATTGGAAGGAGGCTTAAGTGTTGCTTCCTTGAATCCTAACTGCTATGTAGGCCAATAATCCAGGGTGATTTAGGTTTAGGTTTAGGTTTAGGGTGTGAGGGTTTTAGGGTTCAGATTAATCAATAACTCTTTTACTAACTGCAACAATGTCACCACTCTCTACAAGTAAGATGTGACAACAGTCTGCATCGCCAACTTTTCAGATCGACATGACAACACTATACATCATCAGCTTTTCAGACCGAAAAGATAAAACTTTGCCTCGCCAGTTTTTCAGATCAACATGACAACACATCCTCAGCTTTTCAGACCGAAAAGACAACACTCTGCCTCGCCAACTTTTCAGATCAACTTGACAGGACTCTACAAAGCACGACGTGACAGCTCCCTGAAACGTAAGATATGACAACACTCTGCCTCGCTATAAACTTTTCATAAAGACAAGGAAACAATCTGTCTTGCAGGCTACTCACATGAAATTAACCACATCATGTCAATCCTTTGTCTTATCAAAGAAGGTGGAATATATCTTGAAGACAACACTACACAATCAAATCGAACACTACACCAAACCTTACTTCACCACGTCGGGATAGACAAGAGGCATAAGAAGTAATGGGACAAGATGATGAAGCAATGGGAGGAGACCCGTGAACTAGCAAGGTTTGCTACGGCCCGGGCCGAGCAAGCAGAGCATGCCAGGAAGTTAGCTCCCAGCAATGATGCCCCCGTAGCAACAACCCATCTTGAACATTCTAACAAAGCATTAGCCGCAACACCCGCTGGAGGTGGAGACGACACCCCTCTGTTAGTACAGGGACCCATGCAAGTTCATCAAGTCTAAGTAGTGGCTCAACCTAGGCATGTGTTACTGGGATTGTGACTATCCCGACCACTGTTGAGACACGAGCAGCTATCGGCAACTATTAAGGACCAGTTACAGTGTGTTCCCCTACTATTTCTCTTTCAAAGTGTGCACTAACAACCTCTCCCATTTACCCGTAGTCCCCAGAACCACTATGTAGCTATCGTAAGTAGATCGACCTAGAGATCTACCAACATCATCACTGGACTCTCGACTTTGAGGAGTAGGATGACAAAAGGGCCTATGAGATCTAGGAAGAAGAGCGTCGTAATGACGAGCAAATCGAGCGTATACGTCGAGGGACGAAGCTCATCTTGGGCATGCCCGCACAGACGGCGTGAGAAAAAGAGGGAAATGGCGGCCAAGACCAAAGAGGCCACTGAGGAGTTCAACGTCGAGCTTGCAAGGAAGAAAAATGGTACCGGTCCATGCAGTAGGTCGGCCCATTTCGAACTAGTCCCCCGAAGGTCAAATTTATTTCTATTTCAAAAATGTGCATATGTTTGTAGTAGTAATTTAGTTTCTTGCATCTTGCATGATGCTATTTCTTATGCACGTAGCCAAACCCTGTGCGCTATATTATTTCCAACTTTATTATAAAGTCTATTTTAATTCACAAAATCAAATCTCGTTGTTCTTTCGCATTCAATTCTTGTCGGGACCCTGCATTTCCGAATCCGGACCCTCTGTGTATTACAGCTCTAGTCCCAGATCAAAGCTAGTGCACACAGTCAAACAATGATGATTACACTTTATTACAATAATAGAGAGTACAGACTGAAAGTCCTCTTTTATTACAACTGAGGTTTCAAGACCTCACAAACTCACAAAACACAGCGGAAGCAAAATAAACTCTGATGAAGACCCATCAATACGCCACAGGCAATTGACTGGGAAGCGCAACCTAGTACTCCGGAAAGCCTTTGTCGAATCCACATGCGAAGTAGTCGTAATCTCCTTCCTGAGCTTCATATTCCTCTGAGATTTGTTTTGAGTGCAACATGTGAGTATATAAAGTACTGCGCAAGTCTTGGAAAAATACAGTAGATGTAAGGCTTAACCAAGGAGGGTTATATGGTTCTTTGCACAAAGCAATATTTTATTTCAAATGCCACTAAATATTTTCGAAGGCATTAATTTAATAAAGTAATTGTTTTATCAGAAACTATCAATAATTTTCTAGTGAAGGTTCTATCCACCAATACTAGACTGGCTCTAACCGCCAAGGTTCAAGACCACGGGTTCTATCCACCCACACTGGCTCCATCCGCCAGGACAACCCCGAGAGTTCCATCCACTCTTGGGTTCCCAACTTTTACTTTAAAATCAAAACCAAAGATTAACCCCGCCTTGATCGTGGGCACGGCTATTCAAATAGTTTAACATTCTGCAGAGATTGTACAACTTTACCCACAAGAGATAAGTCATCTTAATAGCCAACATACTTCTTTAGGCACGACACCCAGATAAAATAACATAAATCTTTTACCTCACTCTAGTCTAGCTAGTCACCATCCGCTGAGGTTTCACCGCTGAAGGGTTAAATCCACCACAGTCAGAAGCCCCCTCTTGCGCCATATGAGTAGAGTAAATCCCTGTCCCTCACTGTGAATAACCAGTAAATCCTTGGTACCCACTTTCCACTGGTGGTACCGAAACTAGACTTTGTAAGTTGATCAACTAGGTCGAACTTATATAGACTTGTGGTTGCACGGTTGTGCTCAGTCTGGACAATCACAAGCGTCGGTCTTTAATTGACTAAGGCGAAACATTCACAATACAAGTTCTCGTGCTAAATCTGCACCAATCCAAACTTACCATCCGCCCAAGTCTAAAACAATTTGCATAATTTGTTTTATTTTAAAAGAACAGTGGCAACACCAATCGCCACTTACTTTCTGAATCCAGGTTACAAAGGTTGAATAACTGGACTAAGCATTTACTACCATTCTAATATTTAGCAAAGAATTAGTAATATTCTTATTACTGAGACAAGGAAAAACCTAAGGTTACAAGGGTACGTGGCACTCAAATTCAACGACGGCATAACTAAATTAGATTAACTAATTATCCTTATGACAGAAGTTATCAGTTTATCTAACATAGCAATGCATTTAAATTTAAAATAATAAAATGATTTTGGTAAACATAGGTTCAACATGTTCGAAGGAGACTTGCCTTCTTGCATGCTGTCTTGACCTTCTTGCTGCGGATTTGAGAATTCTTCGACGACGACGGGTTCTACTCGCAAAACGAAAAAACAAACGAACAAATAAATACAAATAAAATTAAAAAAATATAACATATTTACTGGAAGGAAGTTTACAATTTTATATGTATTTAGGAGAAAGTTTCAACGGATTGGGTATTCACACGAGGAAGAATGATTATCTGGAAGATTGGTTGTAAAAGAAATTATTGGAAAAATACTTGAGCCCAGAAAAATAGAAGAGATTTTATGAAGAATTTCAAAGGTTTAAATTTAAATTTTGGTAGGGCACAGAAAATTTGGAATGGAACTGAGGCTTTGAAAATGAACTAGGTATTGAAATTTGAAATTTAAATTTTGAAATTCGAAATAAATTTCAAACATTTAAGAGGATGGCATAGATGAATAGATTGGAATTTTTGATGAATTTAGAAATTTGAATGGGCTAAATCGGAGTTAGGACGAAGGAGAACGGGCTCTAGGAAAACAAGATTTTCTAGAATTATTTCTCTAAAGGAAAATGGAATTATTGTGTCAGCATGGATTTTCTTTTTGGCTGAATTAATTTTCTACGGAAAAATGGATTTATTGCGTCATGCTGGCGTCAGCCCTAGGGGTGGACCAACTGATAGGTGGGCCCTAGTCTATGGACCGGGTCCACCGACGGGGAAGGCGGCTAAGGTGGCACGGGGGGTGGCGTGGCATCCAGGTGGTGGTGGCTGGGGCGGTTATCTTGGCGTGGCGGCCGGTGGTGGCGCGTGGGCGCCACGCGTGGGCGTCTTCGATGCGGCGTGGCGCGCCGTGGCGCTAACGGGCGAGAAGGCGCCGAGGTGGTGGCCACCGTGCCACCTAGGCCGACACGCGAGCAAGGCGGCGGACGTGGCGGCCGGGGAGGCCTTCGGGTTTGGGAGCTCACGGCGCTTGGCTGGCGGTGGCCGGCAGTGAGGCGGGCGGAATAGGAGGCCGAGGGAACTCGGCGGTACTGGCGCGAGGCTCGGATGGGCATGGGAGGCGGCCGGTGGTGAGGAGGTAGGCGGTCGCTCGGGCTCCGATCTTGTGGCGATGGGCGCTCGGGAGGAAGAGGAGCGAGGGAGGAGTGCGAGAGAGGCGGAGCAGGGTGGCTATTTATAGGGCGGAGGGAGCACGGGAGGAATTCCTCGCCGATGATGGCACGGGGCGGAAATCACGGTGAGGTTAGCGGGCGACGCTTGGCCGGAATGGGGATTGAGGCGCGGGGCTTGCGGGGAACAAAGGAAGAAAAGGGAGCAGGGGAGAGAAACCCAGGGCGAGGGGGAGGAATGGCGGTGGTGATGACGCGGAGATGGCGCCGCACGGGAGGAAGAAGGAAAGCGTGGGGGAGACGCGCCTGATAGGCGGGCCCGAAGCGCAGCGAGAGAGAGTGATGGGGAAAGCGGGCGGCAGGGATGGCGACGCGTGAAGGGGACGGCGGAGATGAGCGGGGCGGATCGGACGGCCGAGAGTGGAAAGAGGGGAGAGGAGGTGCGGGCGCAAGGCGGACGGGGCAGATGGGCCAGGCGAGGGGACGTGGCACAATCTGAGTCGGACACGCGTTGCACGGGGAGAGGGAGTAGGCGGGACAAGCGGGCGGTCGGATTGTAGCGACGTGGGTGCATCCGGCCGTCCACGCGTCGGTAGGAGGAGGGTTTGTGGTTTTATTTTTATTTTTGATTTTGGATTTTAGAAAACCCGAGGAAATTCATAAAGGCTTAGAAAAATACGAAATAAATTCCAACAATTCTAGAAAACTTCACAGAAATTCCTTGATATATTTTGACTTAAATAAAATATTTCTAACTTATGTTGGTACTATATTTTCATACGAAAAATACTTTTTAATTTCAAAATAGATTTTAAACTCCAGGAAAACTCAGAAAATCCAAATAAATGCCAAATGATTTCAAATAATTAATTTGAAATAATCTTTTATAGAAATTTAAAAAATATCCTTTTATTTAATAATCTTTTTATGTTTTTACTAAAATTACTTTTCACAAGCTGTTTTTTTAGAAAAACATAAAATCAGGGCAAATAAAACTTAAGCAACAAAACAATAGTTTTTATTTTAAACCAAATTAATTTAATTTAATATTTTAAATTTTTTTACTCCAATATTTGAAATAAACAACTGGGCTGTTACAAACTACCCCTTTAGAAGGAATCTCGTCCCCGAGATTCGGACGGACTAGGAAAAAGAAAGGATAGGAAAATGCTGCTCTTGGTTCCTTGTTGTGCTCTCAAGCTACTTCTTTCTTTGAACCAAATTGAAACTTACCAAGCATGGTTACTGCCTTTGGGGCACCTTTTATGGTGATGTGGTTAACTCGTCCCTTTCCTTGTGATTGCGGAGTTCTTGGAGTTTTCCCTGCAGTCAGAGATACTCCCCATCCTTGTCCTACAGCTGGAGCTTGTGCTGGTGTATTTTCCAGGTTGAAAGGAATTGGAGTGATAGCCTGAGGCTTCTGTGGGCAATTGCTAGCATAATGCCCCATCTCGTGACATCGAAAACATTGCACCCCTGCTGCTGATATGTTGCTTTTCTGAGGTTGGACTCTAGTATAGATGTGGGGTTCCTACCATGGCACGTATAGGCACTTCTCTGTCCCCACCTCCTCACCATGGCGACGCCTTCATATCCTCGGATGGGCATCCTACCATGGTACGTATAAGCACTTCTCACTAAGGCCGAGCAGCGCGACAGAGAAGCACGGTGGCCTCAAGTGGAACAGTATCGTGACCTCAGGAGATGGCGAGGCTAGCCTTGAGGATGCGGGGACTATATAATTCAAAGCTTAACCCTCTGAGGTTAGGCTTTCAGCTCCCGTCTGCTAATATTAATACTAGATATTGAATGAGGTAAGGTTTTAATCTGTATATGCATTGATTGAACTGAACTATTTCATTTTTTTTGTTCTAGTAATGAATCATGCAATTTTTGCCCATGCCATGTTTGAAAGAATGTCTAAAAGAGTATATTTGCACTGTCTTGGCTGATGCACACTAGATGCTCGATGAAATGCCTAAGGAATCTTGTGCATGAACTAATTTGGATGAATATGGATTGGTGAATATATCGTATGTTGTCACCATTGAATACGATCTAAGTTAGTATGCAATTCGCCTTATGTATTATCCTCTCCTTTCGTATTTTCTTTTTCCCTTACTCAGTTGCAACCTATGATGCATGGACACAACAATGAAGCGTTGAGTCCGTGTTGAACACTGTGTCATATACGGATACAACTCGAACATGTATTTACTGCGTGTCTGAATATTCCCGTGTGAAAAAAGATTTTGTATTTGAAATACATATTGGACATGGCCCAGACATGTATGGGCTCATTTAAAGGACACAGCCCAACCCATTTGGCCTCGTCACAGCCGACGTTGTTAAGTAATAACCCTAGCTCCTCTGCTTCTAGTGCTGGGCTCGCTTGTCTCCTTCTCCTGGCTTCGCTCTCCTCCTGGCCGAAGCCTTCTACGCCTGCTCCTTGTCCGACACCGCTTGCGTCTCCTCCCTGGCCAGCTTGGCTTCTCATGTGCCCGACCACCTCCTGCACCGTGCTCTCGTCCTCTACTACGCCCGGCTTCCTCCCCTACGTCCGGTTGCCACCTCTCTTGGGCCCGACTACCTCCCATGCTTGTAATCAATCCCTAATAAGCTAAACTTTCTCTTCAACCTATTTCAAGATATTTGGCCCAAAGATATAGCCTTCTCCTACTTCGGCATAATGTAGAGGAGCTCAACACTTCCTTTCGTATAGGGCTTCAAATGGGGACATCTTTAGACTAGATTGCTAGTTGTTATTGTTGGCAAACTCAGCTTATGGTAGGCATTCCTCCCAATCTTTGGTGTAATCCAAAGTACAGGATCGGAGCATATCTTCGAGGATTTAGTTCACCCTCTCAATTTGTTCGTCGGTTTGGGGTGATGAGCTATACTAAAGTCCAGGTAGGTACCAAGGGCTTCATGGAGGCTAGCCCAGAATACGAGGTAAATTGTGAACCTCGATCTGAGACTATCCTTTTGGACACACTATGTAGGCATACGATGCATGATATGTACAATTTTGCCAGCTTGTCTTTCCCATAGGTTGTCCTCACAGGAATGAAATGGACGACCTTTGTTAGTCTGTCATCCACGACCCATATAGAGTCATATCCAGATTTTGACTATGGTAATCCAGTGATGAAGTCCATTCCAACCTCGTCCCACTTCCATTGGGGAATCGTCTTGACACCCCAACCTCATCATCGGCCTCCTCCTCTCCTATCAATCACAGCCCCTACTCAACGTTGTCGTGTGAAGACAGCGCCGCCCGCCAACTTCCGGCTACTCCACCTCTCGACTCCTTGCCGCCACCGCCTCTCCACCTTGATTGACTCTGTCCTCTTCTACAATCAGTTATTATTAGTGTTCACCAAAACGTTAGGCGCAAATTGGGTAATAGACCCTAGGCCGCCTAGGCGGGTGAGCCACTAAACTAAGGAGGTGGAGGTGAGGGAAGGGGAAGGAAGGGGAGGGAGCAGAGACATTGGAAGCTGGATGTCGATGTTGACGGTAAGAAGGAGGAGGTCATGAGCAGCGGTGGCCGCCGGGAAGCCGTGAAGAAGACCCTCTAGCGGAGAAGACACGCTGCAGGCTGCCGTGAGGAAGCCCACCGCAGCCCACAAGGCCCACACAGGTCGATGAGGGTAACCCCAAGGCAGCCTTCCCGACGCCTCCTTAGGGCTATAGCCAACGCCGCCGCCTCTTTTCGACGTCTTCCTCTCGCCCGGGCGCCGCTATAATACCCCGGAATGTTTTAGTAATTATTTATTTAAATAAAGAGAGGGGTGTCAAGAAAGAATAAAATAAACTGTTTAGGGGTTTTAGAAAATTAGGACAACTGGGCACAGGCTTGGCCTGTGGGATTTCCATAGCCCAAGAGGGAGGGAGGCCACCTTTTTAACCCCAAGCCGCCTCCCCTGCCCTAGCCGCCGCCTCCCCTGCCCCAAGCCGCCGCCGCTGCGCGCCTGCCTGTGTGCCGCCCTCCCGTGCCGTGTCGTCGGCGCCTCGACGTCATCTCCTCCCGGTGCGCCGTCGTCGCCCGTCGCCGCACTGCGTGGAATCCAGAGGAAGGAGAGGAGGAAATCGCGGCGTGTTCGTCATCGTGTTCGTCGTCGTGTTCGTCGTCGTGTCGTCAAGGGTAATCCCTGTCAATCTCTAGATGAGTTTTTAATCGACTTAGATTCGTTGGTTTTCGGATCTATTAAGACAGTTTCTGTTGGTCGGAGGTTTTGATCTAGTTTCGTCGGGATTCGTGTCCGGAACCCTTCTAGAAAGTTGTAGAGGGTTTGATTATATTTCCGAGTACAAGAACACATTATTGGATCGTGTAACGAAAGTTATGAATTTTCTAGTGCTACTTGTTCGCGGATCGGGGTAGTTCTAGATAGGGTTTAGTAGATCGGTTTGTGCGACTGAAATAGTGGCGATTCAGGAGTCCTTCAAATTGGAAAAGTTGTAGATAAGTTTCTTAGCTTTCCAGAAAGGTAAAGAAGTTCGGATTCCGAGTTTCTGGGTGAAAGTTATGAGTTGTTAATGCTATGAATGTTTTGTTTACATTATAGCATTTATTTGAGATTGAATTGATGCATAGTATGTTGAATGCCTGTTTATCTTATTGATACATTCACATATATGCATCATCTTTGAGAATTGTTGAAGTCTTGGTCACATGGTGATCAGCGTCGAGATCCCACACTTGTAGGGTGTGGGCAATTGTCCCCTGCAGGAGTGCAGGGCATGGGTGAGCATTGACGGATGCTCACTCCGCATTACCGATAAAATACGAAGAGAGAATGGACTTTTGATCATAATGCATAGCATGAAATTCATATGTAATATGTTTAACTTGAGAGTTAATGTTCATGCTTGCATTTATTCTGATTATACTTGCCGAGTCGTTGGACTCACCCTTGTTGTTGTTTGTTTATTTTAGGTACCAATGTGAGATCAACATACATGGGGACATGAATGGCTAGTTGATTCACGTGCACAATTCCTTCATTAAGAAATAAAGACGGTCTTTATTAGCTTGTTGGCGGTTAACAATTGGTTCATTTTATTATTCATCGGTTTTAATTGTAATAATGATTAGAACTATTTGTTATCGTTTCACTATTTATTATGGAACTAGGCATTTACATTTATCCATTTATTATTAAGCATTGTTTAGTTAAACTTTGTTTAATTATTTTGGATTAATTGTTAGAAGTTTTATTATTAGCTAGAAGATGGTAGCATTTCGGGCCATTGTTTGGTACGGGTGTTCTGATTGGTATCGAGCGGGCTTTAGGTCCGTGGTAATTAAATTATTAAATTGACACCTTTGGTGCGATAGGATGGGATGGGTCAAGCATTGCATTTATGCTTTTGACATGTTGTATTGATGATTTACATTATGAGATAATCTTGTATGCTTATTGATAATCTTGTATGATTATGATTTGCTCCTATGATATTATGAGTGGGAATAGTCGGTGAGGTGATGTAGATGTTGTGATGTCTTTGCCTTGGCATTGCGATTATATCATTGGTTGTAGTATAAGGATTAGCAATGCAGTTACCTCGGGTAACTTAATTGAAGGTGTTGCGGGTGAGTTTCTTAGAAAAGTTATTAATATTCTTAAGTTGATTTCGGCTAATCTTTGGTTTATTGCAGTTAATGAATTTCTTTTGAGATTGTGGTTCTTGCAGTTGAGGTATGCAATTGGTCTCTACCTGTTCCTTGAAGCAGTTATTGCTTCTTTCTGGACTAATGAGATACTTTTGCTACCTGTGCTTATTGTGACTTATAAGGTTAGTTCCTTCGTGGGACTTTTGTCTTGTTGTGAATCATGACTTATTGGCTCGCTTGGTATTTTCTCTTGTTAATGCAAGTTTTGAGTTGCAAAACTCATTGATTTGTGAAAGTCTTGGATCTATGTATTCCTTTATCTCGAGCGTTGAAGTTTATTGTTCCTCTTCTTTTTTTGAAAGAGAGTGTTAAAATCCTTTATGTTGTTTTGCTATGCTTAAGTGGAAGGTGGTAATCATATAAACTAATTCATAAGGTTTGAATTATCAAGTTGATATGTTAGCGTGGTGCATAATTAATTTCAACTAGCATCTTTGGAAGTGTAGTTGATTAATTTTGATATTGCTTGTAATAATTTATTAAAGAACAAGTGATTAAGAAATTGCCTATACATGATTGGAACTCATGGAGTTATTGAGGAGTGTGCAAAAAGAACTAGAATGATTGTTAAGATTGTTTGAATTTATATCATGTTGGATAAATTGAATGATCTTTGTCTTTAGTAATTAATCTGACCATTTGGAATGATTAAGTAAGGAAGTGTTCGAATATTGCCCTGGTAATATTAACCTTTAATATGTCTTTTATTTAGATACCTTATGAGCATGCAAAAGTGCTAGTTTCATCTATCTTTTACAATGCTAAATTGTTGAAATACGTACAAAGAAATAGATGAAGGTTGATGTATTGATTTGTAGAAACTTGTCTTACAAGTTGGTATTATTGAAGTTTAAAGTCATTTCCGTTCTAATTTCTGAATGTAAGGTAGGATACAGAATCTATGTTCATGATTGTTTTATGATTGTAAAACGAAGTTAGGATTATGAATGCCGTTGTGATAAAATAATAATCAATTATTGCCGGTAATGACTAGAGTACAATTAATTTGTGCTAATTAAAGTTGAGCATCCATAAGAATTGAATATATGAAATCTAGTAAGAGATTTATGCTAGTATGTTGTATGAGATTGCCATGTTCTAGTATCATCTTGTTTAAGAGCTTTGTTCTATTTATATGGCTTATGCACTAGGTTCTCCTAGATCAAGTAGTTGCAATCTTATTTAGATATTAGAAACATGATGAAGTGAGTTCTTATGTTTCTTTTGGAAAAGTTTATGAAGGGAGTTGAGGATACGATGATGCTTGTTAAGAATGTATTATTCTGATATTAGTATGTTGGTCAATTTGTGGCTGTGATGATAATGTTGAATGTTCAATTAATAAAAAGGATTTGATAACTTCCATGATGCTATTTAAATCAAAAGTTTTGATAGTTGCATACGCGATCTTTTGATCTCATGACTTATGTGGTAGTTGAAATTGTTTTAAAGCAAAGTGTCGAATTGAGAGGTTTTATTAGTTCTTAAAGAATTAATGTGTTGTGGTCTTCAATTCTTTTTGTTGGAATTGTTAAGGTGATACCGTAATCAAAGAAGGTTGTTCTCTTTGTTAAAAGGAAAAGTTTGATAACAGTTTTGGAGGTTGAAGTCAAGTTGTGTAATCTTTGTGAAGTGTGTTTGACTTCTTATTTTCGCCGCTTAAGAGTTTCTTGAGTTTAAAATAGCAATGTTGTGTTTTATCGGTTGATATTGGGTATTTCTCTCCTTGAAGGGCATAAGCCTTCAACTGTGATCTTATATTGTGTTTTCCAAGATTATCGCTATTACCCTTGGTGCGGTGTTTATTGCGGATGATAACGTCTTCCATGTCTGAAATTTACTTTTTATGTCTCTTCTAAGAAAAGGGTAACCGATTTGGGTTGCAAGCCCTTTGAGGATATGTATGGCAACTAGTTGGTGTGGTTTTGTGATTGGTTTGGGTGAGATTGTGGGTATCAAGATGCTTGAGATTCTTGGAGTGATAAATTGATGCTGTCGACTAATTCTCGGTGAGGATTTGATTTAAAGAAGATGTTGTCCTTGGGGCTAACTAGTTATATTGTTGCAACTAGAAGAACCTAATTGTGGTTCCTGAGTGTTACGTTCATTTTGCTGGAATGTTAGAATTATTGAAAGTATGGGAATCTTGATTAATTTTATTGGAGCATCATGATTGGGTACTTTGCAAGGATTAGTAGGATGATTATGATGGTGTAGTTAATGAGTTTATAATTGTGAAGAAGCCTAGCCGTTGTGGGAATTATTGGGATAGTAAGGATTGTTGAATTTTCTGCCATGTATAACTTAGCTCTGTGAGTAACCCTCTAGGGGTTAGAATCTTTCTACAGATAATTAAGTTGAGAATATGTTTCATATGGTTGTTAATGATTGAGCATGGTTGATTGTGGAGATGATAGTCACCGAATTTAAGAGTCTTTGTATTAATTATATGGAAGTACATATATAGGAGTCCTGGAGACGGAACTTTTGGGTTTGGTGTTCCATACTAGGACCTTGGAGGCTAATGATGTTGCGTGAGAATAGTGAAAGGAGTGGATTCTGAATATTATGATATTCCTTGATAGTATCCTTTGGATGTAGTAAATGAGTGTGTGAGCTGAGAATTTCATGTTGATTATCCTTAAAGATATGTGGTGAAGTGATTGTGGGAGAAAATAACGATGAGGTGCATTGAAAATTATTTATTAAAGTAACCTTGTTGGTAGAAGAGTTGGCTAGAGTATGTTATTGTGAGGGCAGTAGAGTCTCTCTACAAAAGTGTGGTAGATGCACTCGGTTTGAGCATAGAGTTGATGTTGCCAATTTAAGAGAAATGAGTCGGTGTGGTGTGCTGATTTGGAATCTTGTGGATCAAAGGAAGTTTATTCTAGCAAATATATATACATATTCTTGGGTAGTAAAATGCTCATTGATTCTTGTTTGAGCTATGTGATGATAGCAAAAGTCTTGTGTGGTTTGGAAAAAAAATAATGGATGGGTTTGACACTCGAGTGATTCTCTTTTGACTTATATGTGTTGCTTATGTGCAAACTACCTACTTGAAAGTGGGGAGGTTTTCGTGCTGAATCCTCATTTTCTCTTCTTTTGATTTGACCCTTTTTATAGGGAGTTGGTGTTGTGTGGTTGCGATGAGGATTCTTTATGTTCAGTTGAATTCTATCTGTGAAAGAGTGGGTTTACTTTGAGCCTGTGCTTGCCCGTGTTTAAAGGGGTGCTCCTTGTTAAGGTAAGAGATCGATTTAGAGTTGGAGTAAGAGTTACTTGTGTTGTGCAGATTGTATGGGTTGGTACTAAAGGGAATGATAACCCGATGTGTATTTTAATCGCTTTTGTTAATTGTGAAGTTTTAGGGTTTGTGTATCACTAGGACTACCTTGGGTTCTAGTGTGGGATACCACGCTTTGTCTGACCCGTGTCGAGGAGAACTTGAAAGATCCGGGCGTGGATTTCATTAAAACCGTTGACCAACGAGTAAGACCGACCACCATTCAAGAATTAAAGTTGCACCATTGAAGTGTTTTAGGCGTAAGTTGAGCAGTGGCCTTGGTGAGGCAGATCATTACGCCTTGAGGCGGTGAAAAGTTATGCGGTGTGAGGAGCAAGGATCGAAGTTGGCAAACCACGTGAATCTTCTAGAACCTATGCGCGAGGTGCAAGCATTTAGAAAAAAAAATTAGTATGTCAAGGTGTTCGGTTGCGCAGAGGCCAGAGAGGAGGCAACTTGGGAGTTGGAGTCTCGCATGCGCGAGCAATACCCGAGTTGTTCACGTTAGGTGCGTGTTTAATGCTAAGCTTGGTTGAATTTATTTCCGGTTGTGGGTGCGGAAAGAATTCGGGCCTAATTCATTTAAGGGGTAGAATGTAATACCACGGAATGTTTTAGTAATTATTTATTTAAATAAAGAGAGGGGTGTCAAGAAAGAATAAAATAAACTGTTTATGGGGTTTTCACGAAAAATTAGGACAACACAGGCACAGGCTTCGGCCCAGGTGGGATTTCCATAGCCCAAGAGGGGAGGGAGGCCACCCTTTTTTAACCCCAAGCCGCCTCCCCCTGCCCTTGTAATACCCCGGAAATTATTTAATTAATTGTTTAATTAATAGAGAGAGGGTCTTTTGTGAAATAATTAAATTTGTAAGAATTTTGAGGGGTTTTCTGAAAATCTAAGGCAACCTGGGCCTAGGCCTTGGCCCATGTGGGTTTTTTTAGGCCCAAGAGGGGAAGGGAGGCCACCTCTTAAAACCCTAGGCAGCCCCCACCCCAAGGAGCCGCCACCCCCGCCTCCCCGCGCCTCCCTGCCGCCTTGTCTTTGCCGCCGCCGTGCTTGCCGCCGCCAGCGCCGTGCCGTCGGCTCTCCGCCGCCGTGCCGCCCCGCCGCCGCCCCGCCGCCGCTTCTGCCGTCTCCACCGTGTCGCGTCGTCATCCTCGCTGCGTCGTGGTGCCTCTGTCTTCGTCGCCGTCGCCGCCGCCGTCGTCTTCGTCGTCGTCTCCTCCCGGGCGCCGTCGTCGTCATTCGTCGCCGTGTCGCGTGGATCCGGAGGAAGGAGAGGAGGAGACCGCGGGCGTGTTCGTCGCCGTGTTCATCGTGTTCGTCGGCGTGTGCGTCGTCGTAAATCAAGGGTAATCCACGGTAGTCTCTAGATTGGTTTTAATCAAATTAGATTCGTCGGTTTTCTGGGCTGCTGGGACAGTAGTTGTTTCTCGGCGGTTTTGATCTAGTTTCGTCGGGATTCAGGTCTGGACCCCTTCTAGAAAGTTGTAGAGGGGGTAATTATCTTTCCAGGGCGTACAAGAACACGTGATTCGGATTTGTGTAGCGAAAGTTATGAATTTTCGAGTGTTACTGTTCTGCAGATCGGGGTAGTTCTGGACAGAGTTTAGTAGATCGGTTTGTGCGACGGCAATAGTTGCGATTCAGGAGTCCTTCAAATTGAGAAAGTTGTAGATAAGTTTCTTAGCTTTCAATAGAGGTAAAGAAGTCCGGATTCCAAATTTCTGGGCGAAAGTTATGCCTGTTTTAGTGCGCTGTCCAGAGAGTCCGACGTGAATTTGGATGCTTTAGAAAAGGGTTTGGATCGGTTAGTAAATGGCGAATCAGAGAGTCTCCCCAACTAAGTTTTTGTAGATAATTTAATTATCTTTACAGATAGTCCAAGAACGCCTAATTCGGAGTTACGTACTGAAAGTTATGTTTTTTGGAAGTCGGTTGTCTGTGGTTGGGCAGATTTGGCCGAGGGGAGTTGGGGATTTTAATTGAGATAAATTGTTGGGGAATTTGGGGTTGCTGATATTTTGTATCTAGAAACCCGTTACTGTTATGTTAGTAATTATTAATTAAATATTCAGGAGGAGAGCGGATTCCGGGGGTTGTGCCTTCTACGCGTTCTTCATTTTCTCGCGGTTGAGGCAAGTATATTTATGATGTGAAAATCTGTATGTTTATGGATTTCTTGAATTGTTTGGATGATGGATGAATCATGATTGTTTAAATTGTGAGTTTGAGTAAGTGATGAATTGAGAATGCTATTTATGTTCTGGGTGAAAGTTATGAGTTGTTAATGCTATGAATGTTTTGTTTACATTATAGCATTTATTTGAGATTGAATTGATGCATAGTATGTTGAATGCCTGTTTATCTTGTTGATACATTCACATATATGCATCATCTGAGAATTATTGAAGTCTTGGTCATGTGGTGATCAGCGTCGAGATCCCCACACTTGTAGGAGTGTGGGCAATTGATCCCCTGCAGGGAGTGTGCATGGGTGGGCATTGACGGATGCTCACTCCGCATTACCGTAAAATGCGAAGAGAGAATGGACTTTTGATCATAATGCATAGCATGAAATTCATATGTAATATGTTTAACTTGAGAGTTAATGTTCATGCTTGCATTTGTTACAGTTATACTTGCTGAGTCGTTGGACTCACCCTTGTTGTTGTTTGTTTATTTTAGGTACCAATGTGAGATCAACATACATGGGGACATGAATGGCTAGTTCAGATTCACGTGCACAATTCCTTCATTAAGAAATAAAGACAGTCTTTATTAGCTTGCTGGCTGGTTAGCTTAATTGGTTCATTTTATTATTCATCAGTTTTAATTGTAATAATGATTAGAACTATTTGTTATCGTTTCCGCTGTTTATTATGGAACTAGAACTGTTTCTGTTTATCCAGATTTATTATTAAGCATTGTTTAGTTAAACTTTGTTTAATTATTTTGGATTAATTGTTAGAAGTTTTATTATTAGCTAGAAGATGGTAGCATTTCAGGCCATTGTTTTGCTGGGGTGTTACAGCCGCTCTCTCGATCTCTCTCTTCTCCCTCTCCCCAGGCCCCAGCCTTGCCTGCCTCCGCGCCGCCTCCGCCCACCGCCTAAGTGTCTCTGGCTCGCCTATTCGCCCTCCCGCCTATCGGGCCTCCTCAACCTCGCCCGCCCTAGCCTCCTCAACCTCGCCCCCACCGCCTTCTCATCCCACCGCCACGGCCTCGAGCGTCCCATCGCCTCGCATCCAGCCATGGTGGAGCTAAACCCCAAAGCAAAGTCCACGAGGAAAGCAGAAGCCGGCCGGCCGTGAGGAGGAGGACATGGACGCTGGCTGAAGTCCGACGTCGCCTCGTTCGCCTCTTCCTCGGCTTCCTCTCGGCCCGAGCAACTCTTCCGGCTTTGACGATTCCGAGTTCGCAAGTCCGTACCCATAAAACCCCTAAACCGTCAAAGCCCCCAATCCCAAGTCCCCAAAACAACGCAATACCCCAAACCCTAAATCTACCAAGAAGCCACATCCTCTCGATCTCCATTATCCCCATACTACTAGCATCACCAAAACTATTCTTGTGCTTCCTTTCAAGAATCTTTTATTGTTTCTTGTTTTGTTATTTTTTCTCCTTCATGGTTCATGTGATATTTAATGTGGTTAGATGTCTATATGGCCTTTCTTTGCAGATGGTTTTCATCCTTTTAAAGAGTAAATCAGAATAGGAACACCGGTTACTTACCGCTCTTGTTAACAAAGTGAGTTGTCCTTTTTCTACACCATGCAAGTAATGTAACTGTCCATATTTTTCCATTTTCACTTTTAATATGCGCAAAGCCGATATGATTTAGATTGAAGATAAAATACTTTAGATTACATATGAGCAGCAATACTTTAGATTCTTATGAGAAGCGAATATATTTATAGTCGTCCGATGAAACTTTATCTCTGCAGCTTGGAGATCCACGAAGGAGGTCGACATCAAGTCTCGCATATCTCATTAACATGTCTCTCCTCGCTCATCCAAATATGAAGGTATATGCATTTGTTCATTACAAAGATCTAAGACTTCTTTGATTGTCATGAATTGTCTATTTTGATCAAGATAGTTAATTATGAATATTTGCTTACAAAGCACTTAACAAAATTCAACTATGTTTCGTCTCATTGAACTTTTAAATTTGCGATGGTTGTGATAGATGAGGTGGATTCATTTCTCTTGAGACCACATGTTGGGCTTGGGGCCAAATATCGTCGTATGTTATTGTGTATCTTACTTTTTACGGTGACATTGTTTCATAATGTCATAAATGTAATAACATGATTGTGATAGATGAGGTCGACTCATTTCTCTTCAGATCAATATTGGGCTTAGGGCCAAATACCAAGCTGTTTGTTATTGTTTATCTTACTTTTTTATGGTAACATTGTGTCATAACGTCATAAACTCAATAACGTCATAAACTTCATAACGTCATAAACTCAATAACGTCATAAACATAGCACATTGGTTCTCTTGGTAGTTAATATTTTGTCTAAAGTTGTACATTTTGAATATTGGAATATCTTGAGTTATTTAGCCAAACTCATCGTATAGTTATTTGAAATATGGTTGCCATGGTGATAGCCTTTTAATTAACTTCATTTACTATTATGCAGGTCAACTTTTGAGCAGATTTTCTTACTAATAAGGGAGATGGACCTAAAATCGCAAAGCGGTTGATTGATTTTAACATTGCGCTTTTCAAGGTTTCGATGTGTTTCAATGGTGTATAGTTGCTGTTGTGCTTCCTGTAGGAACAATTATTTTGCGTTTGGCCCTTTTCCTGTCATATTTTAGTTTTAATGTCCTTTCATCACATGGCCCTCTCCGGTGGTACAATCCTCAATTCCCCCATCTTACTGGCCCCATATCTTCTTAGGGCATGTACAATATCGTGATGTCAGCTATCTCTTCGTTCTACCATGTAGGATTTTTGTTGACGTGGAAGAGAGAGAACAAGGAGAGAGAGAGAGAGTTGCTGACTCTTGGTGAAGAGACGACCCAAGCTATGAAATAAGGAGATATAGATAGCGCAAAAAACACCGTTGTATGAGTTGTCTATAACAAACACTTTTTATTTCGGTAATTAAAAGATTGTAGGGTCCCATGGAGACAAGAGAGAACCTATTTTAGGAGCTGTCTTTAGTGCTGTGTTGTACCAAGTTACCATCCACTATTGTGCTGAAGTATCAACAACGTTTACTTTTTATTTTCTCTTAGGTTTTAATTTTCTGCAATTCACATTTTTTATTTTCTATTAGGATTTAATTTTCTGCAATTCACATTATACCAAGTTACCAACCACTATTGTGCTAAGTATCAAGAGCATTTACTTTTTTTTAGGATTTAATTTTCTGCAACTCACATTATATTTCAATTTTTGTCAGTTGTTTGGTTCATTTTCATAATTTTGTCATTTGTATAGTGTTAACCATTTGACGTAAAGATTTAAACTATGAGGCGGAGGCGGTGAGCCACCATGGCGAGGCGGGGAGAAGGGAGGGACCGAGGGAGGTGAAGGTCGGAGGGGGGCCGGGAGGTAGGGGGAGGAGGAGGCCGGGAGGTAGGGGAGGAGGAGGAGGCCAGGGAGGTAGGGGATACCTGGAGATGGAGGCGCAGTAGATGGCCGCCGCCGGCGCGCCGCTTCGAGGCTGGTGACACCACGGGGTGATGGGGATGGAGGCTAGGGTTCGACTTCGGCCGATGCAATGGCTCAGGTTCCCCATTGGCCCCCCTCATCCCATCTCTTTATACTTGCTTTTTTGGTTTCTTGGAGCGTCCGCCTTCGCCGCCTACTGGCTTTTCTCTGCCTAACCGACGCCATAGCGACGCCTTAGGAGTCGAGGCGGACGCCATACTCTCTCCTGGCAAGGCGGCGCCGACGCCTTGGAGTGCATGACCGCCTTACCGCCTAAGCGTCGCTTAAGGCGACGCCTTAATAAGCTTGCTCCACGGTTCAGTTTTGCTGTGGCGTATCTGTAAATGGTGGCATAAAAATTGTCTTCCAAGTTTTCCAGTGGCACGCTCGCAATTTTCTGTCCGTTGTGGATATGGCCAGCCAGGACACGTGCGCAGCAGCAGCAAATGCCATGGCCGGCCGGCTGGCCGTATGGGCTAAGGATAGGTAAGCATCAGTAGCGTCTAGCAAGAAGATTGGGAAAGATGAGTTCATGGTGGATTAGGATTGCTAGTTTAGTTGGTTTTCTAGTGCAGGTTGATTTAGTTAGGATACAAGTCTTTAGAGATTCAATAATCCTTATGAAGGGATAGCCTTGTACTTCGGTTGAATCAAGCAATGAATAAAGAAAGTCTCTCGTCGCTAAAGTCCTGGTGTAGTCTTTTCTTGACCGGCTATTCTAGATTTGTTCCTCTCCCAATTGATGCCCTCCTTCACATATCGTTGTTCTACTTAAAGTCGCGGCCGTCCGGCCTCTCTCCGACAAATGTTTACCCTGTCATGGTGGCATAATCATTTATTCTTAATATTAACTTTTTCTTTAATTTTCACTTACCATTCCTTTGTTCTTACTTCTCCTAGTTTCATTGCTTACTGTTTAATAAGTGGGCTACCGTAGGACCGTTGAAGTTCGGCCGACTAAAATTCGTGCCATCACAGCTGTGACCACCATAGCATGTAGCGGAAATGGTGGCTGCTATGCCTCCTGTGCTAGACTGAATGAGCCCAAAATAGGTGTTATAGTAGATATGAGAACAGGAGGCTAGAGAGTCCGTATCTGAGTACAAACCAGTGGAACTATGATCATCTTTATTTAGAGGGTGCTTCAGATCCCACTTGTTCACAGAACAGTATTAGTTATATGGTACTAGTATGTGCGATGCATGTTATATACCATTCGTATTTTTATTTTACAGTGTTTATGTGACAATAAGATTGTAAAGTCGAAACTCCCACCACCACCAGAACCCTATTTTTGCTTTACATAGTTCATGGTTTTATGATATCTTAGACATGGAGAAAAATGCTATAGTTGATGTTTTGAAATAAAACATAGGATTGACAATGGTACATGTGTTCGAATTTTATGCAATTTTTATACACTTTTCCACCATCCACTACTCATCCTACATGTGGGAAGTGGGGAAAAGAGGAAAAATCTCAAACAAGAAAAAGGTTGACATTCTGTAGCTAAAAGTTGTTTATACAATAGCGATCTCAACAATTATTTATCCTATCCCGCCGGTTGGAAGGATTCATACGCAGGGATAGAAAAACCGGTGGTGCCGCGAACCGGTAGCAAAAAAACTGGTCAAAAATTTTTAAATGTAAATTTACATTTATGATTGTGTAATGAACTTCTTAGGTTGGTTTAGGTCTTTTTTTGTGGCAGATTACCTATTGTATGAACTAAATATGCATTAATTATTGTACTCTCAAGTCTTTTATTGATTTTTCTGGTTTTTAGTGGTTTTTCTGGTTTTTAGTGGCTTTTTGGTTTTGGTGTCGGGACATTACGGTTTTAAACAACCCCGAATTCAAAATTTGATTTTCGAATTTCAGTCAGTTTTTTTCCTGTTTTTCCGGTAATCGGCCGGTTACTGTTACTTGCCGCTGGGCAGGAACTTCTCCGATACCGAGATTTCTATCCCTGTTCATACGTAGGGCTTTTAGTTGATCGATAGTGTCATAAAGTTGAAGCTTTTTTTACACTTTTCTATTAAGCTATAAGTTCCTTCCTGCATATCTGGTCCACTAGGAGCTCATACAATAGTGCGTGGTAAGGTGGATAAATGGCATACTCAATCCAAACCAAAGGGCAATTTCTCTTACCTACTAGGCTACTACAGATCTGATACTACCCCCTTAAACTTTGTAAGGTCACAAACCACCCAAAAGGTATGAAAATGCTGGCCGGAGTTAGCTTTTCAACAAAGACCCATCCCGTGCAGTGAAGTCATGTTAGTAAGACCAGAGCACAAGAACGGATTATAGAAGAATATTATTCCGATTACTCCACCTGACACGTATAGTAGCATTGTGATTTCTAATCTTTTTTTCATTGGTTCTTTGCCAATAAATGAAGTTTTTTTTCTGTAAATAGGATGAAAGTTGCTTTATTGTCTCTGTAACAGCACAATAATAACAAATATGAAATGTTAAATATTTTAGTTTTACCAGTATTTATGATTACGGAATTGAATGTAGCTATGCAACTTCTATAATTAAATTGTAATGCCTCTGAACAGGTGGCTCTTCAACGGCCTCCTCAATATGCTTGTGGATGCCTTTTCATACTGTCAGATGTTCTTAAGGCAAAGCCACCATTATGGTATGTGATTAGTTGCCATAACTCATAATAAAAACATGTCATCAGATTTTTGTTGAAGATATAATTTACATATAAATCTTCAGGGCAGTTGTGCTCCAGAATGAATCAATTGATGATGGTATTGAGCACTTTGAAGACATTGTAGAGAGCACCGAGAACCCGGCTATTGCCTCAACAATTCCAGATAAACACAACGCCATATTAGCCACCCTTGAAAAATACAATTCTGATACTGAGAGTGGTTCTGATAATATAAAACAAGTAAAACTGGTTGCTGGCGATGAGAAGGATGGAACCAATGCATCAACTAAGGGGTCAACACAACATGCATTATACAATCCACGACACAGGGAGCCTTCTTACTGGTATTGTCTATTTAATCTCATTTTCTGCATGGATCTTTCAGATTACTTTGTTCAAATGCAAGGCATGAAATATGGGTATGTTAGTGTGTATCACCTTAGAACCCTCACCAGATTGCAAGTTCAACTTGTTCAATTTTGAGGGAATTCTCTCTTTATACATCTTCTGTGCTGCTCTGGAATATTCCGTAATCGTCTCTAATATTGTTACATCTACTAACATTCTACCAGCATGCAAAACAGTCTGGTTTACCTTGGGTTTTACTGCATGCTGCTATTGAATGAAATAGAATTGGCCCTTTTCTATTCTTTGGATTATATCGTAGTGTCATTAGTATGGTATTAATTTACTACCATTAACATACTTGGTGATTACGTAGTGAATTGTTGCAGTTTAGTGTAGCCAAACGTGTGAAGGTCCATGCACCATACTCAAGTTTTTTGGCTTTACCTGTGAAATGTACAGTGTAAGGAAGTGAATTATGTGCGTTCGACTTCAACATTCCTATTGTCCACTAAGCTCTAATTTGATATGTTATTCCATTTTAGTTATAAAAATAGTTATTACATTACTTGTATCTAGTGTTAATATGTAACACCTCAGCCACGGTATAAGAAGAAGGGCGCCATGGAAGAGTTTGGGGTCCAAAGCCACACCTTCTTTCCCCATCCATAGGAACAGAGGTCAAGAGCTGCCGGCAGGCCCAGCCTAGCAAGGCCAGGGAGTGTTGGGTTTAGTCCAATATGGGTAGATGCAGTGCTTTTAGACTGGTATATAATTCACAAGTAACCAACTAAACAAACACTGCTTAACCTTTGTCGGTGGCACAAAGATGAAAACCAAGCGGTTTGTGTGTTCTGGTTCTCAGCTACTATTTTGGCTTTGGTACCTACAGTTGCAGGAAATTTTAAGGTACTCTCTGGCAAAGATGTTTTAAAAATGGAAATTTAGATATGTGCCGCAGCAAAGTGGCAGATTTTGAGATACACCATTGCAAACTGGCAGCTTGGAAAAATGCCACTGGAGCAATGTTCTAAAATCGGTAAGCGGTATTCGTTCGGTCCCCACCTTGTAGCAATTATGCAGAAATTGACCTTGTAATCGGCCTTGTAATCGGATTTGAGGTTACTTTATTTTACATTTTAGATTTATGTATATATACACATACAACACCAAAAAGACATCTAATGCATCTTTTTTAATGAATATAGGCTGTTAGGCTTGAAAACAAAGCTATTGTCAATATAATCATGCAAATCAGCAATATAATACAGTAGATGCACAAATATTTGGCAGTAAAGAAGCAAAGTTCATGATTCATATATTGTTTATTGTTCCAAGTTCCAACAATGTAATCATAAAAAATGAATTAATGGAACTATGGCAGCGATACTGTAGCATCGCAGTTACTAGTTGTGCTACATGTACTTATACCACTGATCTGATGTGCACCTTTCACAAAATAGAAGCATTGGCATACATAGGTAATATCTTGTCACCAAATAAGTAAACCCATTTCCCACATGTAAACCTCAAGTGGGCTGAGATCCTAGTAAAGCCTAGTTTCTAGTGTTTTTGCAATACATCACTTACCCCTAATATCCGACCTAATATATGGTAACCAGCCTGCTTATCCACATAACCAACTCGTTTAACCTTGTAAACCTGTTAACTTACTCGTTTTGCATTAATGAACTCGGGGAGCAAAATTCATCAAACGAAATTCGAATTTTGTTCGGTTTGTAAGGCCGGTAACTAGCCGATAACTGTCCAAAAACCGGAAACCGGAAAAACCGATCAGTACCGGTAGCGAAAATACCGGCCAGAATTTCTCAAATGTAAATTTGGCCGGTAACTGCCGATAACCGTCACAAGACTCTTCTTCCTATGAATCCCATGATAGCTCTTATAGTGTTCTCCTTCGATACACTTATTGTATAATTTACGCATGTCCCAGTTTGTATGCTCTGTACATTAGTTTTTATTTTATTTTTACATTTGTTCATGTTTTATTAGGTATGCTGTTGATATGAGGTAGCCATTTATATACATTATCATCTAATAATTATATTATATTCAATTATAGTGTTCTACTTTGATACATTGTATTATGTTTGATTATAGTGTTCTACTTTCATACATTATCTTCATTGATGCTTCTCTAATGATGATTGCCGTTGCGTTGTGCTACCTCTATTCATATGAAATAGCTATTTATATATGTTATTTACATATGTGCCAGTTTGTTTGCTGTCTATAACAGTTTTTATTTTACTGTTTACATTTCTTGATGTTTTTTTAGGTATGTTGTTCATATGAGCTAGCCATTTATGTATACTATCATGTAATAATTCTTATGTTCATTTATGTTGTTGTCTTCATTGGTGCTTTTCTAATTGTAATTGTGTTTTTTGCGGTATGCTGGTTCTATTTATACGAGATAACCATTTATGTACATTATAGTCTAATAATTATATTATGCCCGATTATAGCATTTTGCTTTAATACATTGTATTATACTGCCTTATAGCATTCTTATTTCATATGTTGTCTTAGTTGGTGCTTTTCTAATGGTAATTGCCTCTTTTACATTATGCTCGCCGTGTAGATTATTGGTTGGTTCACGTGTACAACACGTTCTTTTTATAATTTTTTCGTAATATTGCTATTTCTGTTTCGCCATTAGATTACACTTGTTATATTTATTTACTTTACTCACTTTAGTTATTGCTTTGTCTTCTTTTTTATTGTCACTGTTTCATCAATGCAGGATCATTCAGAGTTGGCTCATCGTTCTTTGGCATTTCAGAATCGCTTGTTTTATTCTGTTGTACTTACGTTTGAGCTCACTGTTTTCCTTGCTGAGTTTTGGCGTGGTAACAGTTAAGTTTTCTGTACTCTTAGTTACGTAATATACCATTTGTATTTCATTGTTGGTATAGTGTTGTTCTTGTTAGTGCTTTGTCAATTTTTTTCATCTATGCTCATCATTAGGATAAATCCCTTGTATATACCTTCTTGGGTTTTAGTTTTGTTACAATTTTTTGAGTAATTATTTTACCATCTTTATTATTCTATGATTTACACATGTTCCAATTTCTATGCTATGTACAATAGTTTTTATTTTATTGTTTACGTTTTTCGATGTTTTATTTCGTGTATTGTTTATATGACATAACCATTTATATAGATTATCATCTCATAAATATATTATATTCAATTATAGCTATTTTATCACCTAGCTATTATATTGTATTAAATTATAGATTGTTTTGCTTCACTTTTTTGCATTCCGAGTTACTTATTAGATTATACTTATTTAGTTTATTATATAGATATCTATTTGGTTCATCTAATTTTCAGAAATTATTTACTATCATGATTGTTCATATTATGTGTGTTATTTTGTTTGCTACATATCTCATTCCCATAAATATCATTTATAAATCTTTTTATATGTTTACAAACAGCCTCTTTAGCATATTGTGCTAAATATTTTATTTATCCATTTTTCTCCATTTATTTACCATCTTTTATGTGAACTTTACTTTTTTACCTTTGTGCTTCTATTTATAAACTTTTTTTCTTACCTAACAGCCCCTTGAATATATTATCCTAATTGACTTTACAGCGTATTAATCCTTCTTTCATGCTTATTGTTTATATAATTTAGACATATTTGTACATTTTCATGTCTGTAGATTTAGCTTTGTCTTCTCTATCTGTAATACTCCGGAAAATATCTTATTAATTGTTTAATTATTAGAGAGAGGGACTTATGTGAAATAATTAAGAATATTTTGGTTTAGAGGGGGCTTTCTGAAAAGTTAAGACAACCTAGGCTTGGGCTTTGGCCCAGGTGGGATTTTCTAGGCCCAAGAAGGAGGGAGGCCACCTCTTAAAAACCCGGCAGCCCCCACCCCCGCCTCCACCCCGCCTCCACCCAGCACCGCCGCCTCCTCTCGTGCCGCCCTCCCCGCCGCTTGTGTGCACACAAGACGCCTGGCGCAGCGCTCAAGCCTCCCTGCGCCGCCCGGCCTCCGCGTGCCGTGTCATGACCTCGCTGCGCGTGGTGCCACTGCCCGCCGTCGCCGCCGCCGTCGTCGTTGCCGCCGCGACGTCTTCGCCTTCGTCGTCGTCGTCTTGTTCCCCGAGCGCCGCCGCCGACGTTCGTCGCTATACCGCGTGGATCCGGAGGAAGGAGAGGAGGAGATCGCGAGCGTGTTCGTCGCCGTGTTCGCCGACGTGTTCGCCATCATGTCGCCAAGGGTAACCCTGTTAGTCCTCTAGATGAGTTTTAATCGAGTTAGATTT